>CAOKZL010001809.1:0-280520 GCA_948472985.1 Iguana delicatissima
TGTGCACCCAGTCTGAGACACTGATCTCATGCAATTAGTCAAGAGCTGTTTTGAATCAAGTTCATAGCATGATTTTGGATTTAGAAGTGTGTATTAGCAGCCATCAAGAGAAGAGGGAAAAGCATACAAGGAAGGAAATACCTGATGATACTTCAGCCTAGAGGACTCTGCCTCAATTAATCTTTTTCATAGATTTAGAAAGAAACCTTTCTTTTACACAAATTGTTATTTAACCTTATATTGACTAAATTAAACTAAATAGGCATCAGCAGCATTACTAGAAATATGCTTGTGCAAGCGGTGACACCCAAAGGTGGATGTATCTAAAGATGCTGTATTTCTGAAAAATAATGTCTGACAAAAAAAATCAAAGGTCTGACAGTTTGTCCTTGGATTCACTGGTTGTATTATTTAGATATGAGAGATATATAGTCTTGCCTGAAGATAAGGAAATGGCAATTCATATATTAACCATAGCAAAGATGGCCATAAGGAATTGATGAAAACAATGAATCAATCATCAGGCAATGAGTAGTTACTAAAAATTCAGAACAATGAAAATGTAGCCAAATTAAGTGACATTGGTAGGTTAAAAGGATGAATGTAAACAGACAATTCACTGAAGTACAGAATATGTTGGTAATGTACAGAAAGCTGCCCAGTATTATTTTGTGTAAAATGTAGGAACAGTAGTAAAATGTTGCAGTGTATTTCCAACCAATAAACAATACTGCTCCTGTTTACAGATTCATCCACCTGACTTTGTTCTTTTTCACAATACTTCATAATTTCCCTGTTTTTCCAGGGGACACTTAGGCCCTTTCTGCACGTGGGAAAGGAACCGCGCAAAAACGGGACTCACTGGATTTCTTCAGCGTCCGGGCGAGTCTGTCGGGACGAGGAGCAGTGCGAACTCGTCGCTCCGCACTGCTCCGGCATCCAAAATGGTGGCTTCTGGTTGGTGGAGGCTCTTGCCAGCCTAAAACCTGCCCCCGGCAGATCTGCAGGCATGCACTAGTGCCACAGAGTCACGTGCTCCATGCTTTTTAAAAACCTCTTGAAAGAGGTTTTTAAAAAACATGCTGCATGACCAGTTCCAGTTGCTCCGAACTGGACTGAGGTGTGGAACTACAAAAAGTAGTCTGCCCCAGTCCACTCTACAGTGCAGAAGACCTCTGTTGGAGGTCGCTCTGCACCGTTTTAATAGCCCGGTGCACAAACGGCCTTAATTTCTCATGACTACTGAATATGCTCAGTTATCTCTAGGTTGTGGGGTTTTTTGGGTGGGGAGAATAAATGTTATCCTCTTAGTATTTTATTTGTATTTCTGCAAATCTTGAGGTTCTCCTAAGCATGCTAATTGTATTCTGTTGTATCTCACTGGAGCCATTTTAGCTATTTCTGTAATCATAGAATCGCAGAATCATAGAACTGGAAAAGATCACAAAGGCCATTGAGTCCAACCCCCTGACATGCAGAAATATACCATCAAAGCATTCCCAACGAATGGCCATCTAGCCTCTGTTTAAAAATCTCCAAAGAAGGAACCTCTACTACACTCTGAAGCATCGTATTCTACTGTCAAATGGTTCTTACCATCAGGAAGTTCTTCCTAGTGTTTAGGTGAAATCTCGTTTTCCTGTAGCTTGAATCCATTGTTCCATGTTCTAGTCTCTGGAACAACAGTAAAACAAGCTTGCTCCATCTTCAACATGACATCCTTTCAAATGTTTAAATATAGCTATCAGGTCACTTCTTAGGCCCTTTTCACGCATAGTTTTTTTTTGCGCGACGGCCCCTTGAGCCGGTAAATGGGAGCGTCGGTCCGTACAATGCACTCCCACGACGCTCAGGAGCCTAAAGCGGGATGCGTGCACATTTTTTTATTTTTGGCTGTAAGCCGAAAATACTGCGCACTTGCGCAATGCTCGCGGCACCCTCTCACATTTACTTGCATGCGGTGCTTTGCCAAGCTGAGCCGGTCATGCTTCCTTCCCCCAGCGCAGCCTACAGCTCCCAGACTATGCTGTGGAAGGAAGGGGTGGGGTGCTAGCACGACGGTTGCGCTGCAAGGAAGTGACCTGCGGGACAAGGAGCGGGGAAGCGGCCGCTTTCTGGCTGAGGCTTCTTGCACGAGATGCCCCCCCAGCCGCACAAATGGGTAACGTGCGAAAAGGGCCTTAACCTTTTCTTCTTCATGCTAAACATATCCAGCTCCCTAAGTCATAGGGCATGGTTTCTAGGCCTTCTACCATTTTGGTTGCCTTCCTCTTGAAATATTACAGTTTATCAATATCCCTCCTGAACTGGACACAGTATTCCAGCTGACATCTGATCAAAGCAGGATAGAGTGATACTATTACCTCCTTTGACCTACAAACTATATTCCTAGTGATGCAGCCCAGAATAGCTTTGGCTTTTTTATCTTCTGTGTCTCACTGATGACTCATGATGACTCATGTTCAGCTTGTATTCTACTATTCTACTAAGACCACATATACTGTGGTAAAGCCATTGTCACCTATTTTATATCTGTGCATTTTATTTTTTCTGCCCAAGTAGTACCATGTAGTATCATGTATTAGAATAGGAACACTGTGGTGTTACGCTTTGAGTGTTAGACTAGCACTCTGGGGAACACAATCCAAATCTCTGCTCAGCTGTAAAAACCCACTGGATAATCATGGGCAAGTCATACTATCTTAGGCCCTTTCTGCACCTTACATGGAGACATCTGGTGTGGGTCCTGATGTTGGCTCTGCCGGGAGGGGACTGTGACAGAAGCAGTCCCCTCTGCACTGCAGCCTCCATGTTCCAGGAAGTGTGATAGCTGTCCTTTTCTTGCTGCAGTGCAGCCAGGTTGTTTCCCAGACTGTACTGGGGCAGGAAGTGCACCCATTGCACTTCCAGGGCCTCTGCAGAGAAGGTAAGTCCACAATGGTGGTGCAGTCATAGGTCTTTGACAGGGAACACCCATAAATGATTTGCAGATCGATCGCATTGCCCAGGGATGGGAGAAGGACAGGACAGAGATGATGTTGTTCATAAGTGTTGTCACAGGCCCTTTTCAAACAGTATTTTCCACGCAAAAGGGCCCCTCGAGTGTCGTGTAAATGTGAGGAGCAGTCCACACTATTCACTCACATTTGTGTGATGCTCCAGGGCCTGGCAGGCACCGCTCATGCACTTTTTCATTTTCGACTTTAAGCCGAAAATGGTGTGTGGTCACACATTGCTCCCAGACCCTATGCGCATTTAGCTTGCGTGCGGAGCCTTGGGATCCAGGCCAGTCACACTTCCTGTCTCAGTGCAGCCTGGGAAGGTCCCAGGCTGCACTGAGAAAGGAAGAGGTGGGGCTCTCACGTGAGCAGGAAGCTCATGCAGAGCTGAAGAAACCTGGACGCGAGGGACTCTCACAAGAGGCTGCTCATGTGAGCACTGCGCCCCAGCGCCGAGAAAAGGTAGGATGTGGAAAGGGCCAAAGCTTCATCCTTCTACTGTCCTTATGGAGGGTTGGGAGGGTGGAGTGGAAAGGGCTTTAGATTCAGGCCTTTTCTGCACCCTACCTTCTTGTGTGTTCCTCCAGTGGTGATCTTGGCAGCAGCTCTGCCAGAAAGGGAGTACAACGGGAGTGCTCCCCTGTGCACCAGACCTGCTCTCTGTGGAAGACAGCACGATGGATACACCTTTTCCTTCCACAGTGCAGCTGGGTACTTTCCCAGAGTGCACAGGGGCAGGAAGTGCTGCCATCATGCTTCCTGTCCTTGCGCAGGACAGGCAGGTGCAGGATGGTGGTGCGATCGCAGGTCATTGATGGGAAAACCCATCAATGATTTAATCTGCGATCACACTGCCTGGGGATGGGAGAGGAGTGGGACCATGACGATGTCATGCAGAAACATCATCATGGTCCTGGTCCTCTCCCACCCCCATGCCAGGATGGGAGGCTACTGCAGAAAGGGTCTTAGAGGAAAGCAATGGCAAAACCCCCCTGAAGAAATCTTGTTATAAAACCCTATGGTAGGATTTCCATAAGCTGGAGTTAACTTGAAGGCACATGATAACAACTCATCGTTAAAGCAGTAGAAAATATTCAACCTTCAAGAGATTTATTTTTTTTCCTAAGGTATTTTAAAAAATTTTGGTTGAATTATGTCAATTTAAATTATATGTATTGAAGAACTGTTTGTATGTGCATATATATGCGAATACAAAGATGTATATGTGTATATATATATATATACACACACACACACACACACACATGCATGAATGCATGCATGTATGTATGTAAACACATGTTTTTGTATTTGTTTTAATAAAGTTTAAAAACAATATTAGAAAAAGTCCCTCATTTGCTAAAGCAGGGTCAAGGTCACAAACCTCAAAGGTATTCATTCTCTCAGGAGCCATAGACCAGTGTGGAGCAGGTGTCACCAGGCCATATACCCTCATGCTTTGATATAGTTTAACTGGTCAATATAATTTAATTGGCATAAATATAAATTATACAGTGCTATGGCTGCATGGCCATGCTGACTAAGAGAAAGAGCTGGTAGAACATTGCAAAACCAGGTCAGGAAAGACTCCAAGCCATACCTGTCCACACTGGATGAATTCAAGTCTCCAGGGCCAGATGAATTGCATCCTAGGATATTAAAAGAGCTGGCAGAGGTCATTTCAGAACCGCTTGCTATAACTTTTGCGAAATCGTTGAGGACAGGAGAAGTTCCAGCAGACTGGAAGAGAGCAAATGTTGTCCCCATCTTCAAGAAGGGAAAAAAAGAGGACCCAAATAATTATCGCCCAGTCAGCCTGACATCAGTACCCGGAAAGATCCTGGAGCAGATCATTAAGCAGTCAGTTGCTAAAAACTTAGAAAGCAATGCGGTAATCACGAGAAGTCAACATGGATTTCTCAAAAATAAGTCATGCCAGACTAATCTTATCTCATTTTATGATAGAGTTACTAGCTTGATAGATGAAGGGAATGCTGTGGATGTAGCATACCTCGATTTCAGTAAGGCCTTTGACAAAGTTCCCCATGACATTCTTGCAAAGAAACTAGTAAAATGCAGGCTGGACAGGGCTACTGTTAGTTGGATTTGTAATTTGTTGACCGACCGAACCCAAAGAGTGATCACGAATGGCTGCTTTTCATCCTGGAGAGAAGTGACTAGCGGGGTGCCACAGGGTTCTATCCTGGGCCCAGTGCTGTTCAATATTTTTATCAATGACTTGGATGAAGGAATAGAGGGCATGCTCACCAATTTTGCAGATGACACTAAATTAGGAGGGGTTGCTAATATGCCAGAGGACAGGCAAAATTCAAAATGACCTGGATAGATTGGATTGCTGGGCCAAGGCTAACAAAATGAAATTCAACAGAGAGAAGTGTAAGGTCCTACACTTAGGCAGAAAAAATGGAATACAGAAATATAGGATGGGGAACAAGTGGCTGGATAGCAGTACGTGTGAAAGGGATCTAGGAGTCTTAATAGATGACAAGCTGAACATGAGTCAGCAGTGTGATGCGGCAGCCAAGAAAGCCAATGCTATTCTCGGCTGCATCAACAGGAGTATGGTGTCTAGATCAAGGGAGGTACTGGTACCACTCTACTCTGCTTTGGTTAGACCTCATCTTGAATACTGTGTCCAGTTCTGGGCACCCTAATTCAAGAAGGACATGGTCAAGCTGGAGCAAGTCCAGAGAAGGGCGACCAAAATGGTGAGGGGTCTGGAAGCCATGCCCTATGAGGATAGACTTAGAGAGCTGGGGATGTTTAGTCTGCAGAAGAGAAGGTTAAGAGGGGACATGATAGCTATTTTTAAATATTTGAAGGGATGCCATGTAGAGGAAGGACAGGGCTTGTTTTCTGCTGCTCCAGAGACCAGGACAAGGAGCAATGGATTCAAGCTGCAGGAAAGAAGATTCCACCTGAACCTCAGGAAGAACTTCCGGACTGTCAGGGCTGTCCGGCAGTGGAATCTGCTGCCTCGGAGTGTAGTGGAGTCTCCTTCCTTGGAGGTTTTTAAACAGAGGCTATATGGCCATCTGTCGGGAATGCTTTGAGGGAGTTCCTGCATAGCAGGGGGTTGGACTGGATGGCCCGTGTGGTCTCTTCCAACTCTACATTTCTATGATTCTATGATTCTATGAAATCATAACCAGGAAACAATCAGGAAAACTCCAGTGATAATAAACTTACAGTTAGCTTTCAAAGACTCAACCTTTAGAGACAATAGTGCCTGCGATGTTCCTACAGGACAGCTGATTGTCTTATTTCCTTTTCCTCTGACCAATGATCTCTCCTGTTTACTCTGCCAGATAACCATTAGCAACTTTACCCTCCAGGCAGAAAAAGGGTATTTAAACCTCAGATTTTGGCTAGCCAACTCACAGTACAGTGGTTCCTGGTTGTCACTCTTCCACTCTGATTTCCATTTGTGCACTCTCCTTGGATTCCTAGTCTAAGCTGTATCCTCTTCTCTACTGGATTGATAAATATCCACTTTGCTGTGAAAATCTCACTATCCAAAACTTTCCTCTCTTTTCCTTCAGTTAGCCTTGTGTGATTACATGACTGCTTGGGTCCTCTGTGTGTGATTGTAATTCCCCCAATAAAACAAATAAGCTTACTTTTGGATCTCCAGCTGGTTCTTCTCTGCATTAGTACTGGTAGACAAAAGTGTAAAAGATCTCATAAAGTTACTCCTCTCTTGCCGGCCTCCTCCTTAAGCTGATATTTCCCACTGTTTCATGGAGGCACTGGCATTGTGGGTGGACTCCTGAGTCACCCACATTTTGGGGTTAACACAGTGCTAAAGCTAATGCTGGGTATTTTCAGAGCTAACAGTGGGCACAACCCAACCAGGGCTGTGGCTTCCTTGATTGACTCTATCCATCTGTAATATGGTTTTCCTCTTTCCCTACTGCCTTCTACCTTTCCAATCATTACTGTCTATTTTAGTGAGTCATGTCTTCTCATGATATGTCCAAAGTACAGCAGTGTCACCTTAGTCATCTTGGCTTCTTCCTACCAGTAATCTGCAAATAATCAAATCTGTGAATGCTTAATCTGAAAATGGTGCAGAGATGACTGTAATGCAATGGTCCTGTGGTTACTGTAATCCTTGATGTCTCCTTTCTTGGGGATTGGAATATATATATAGAGTATTTCCAATCTGCTGGCCATTGTTTTTTCCCCCATATATTTTTGACAGATTTTAGTTAGAACTAGAGTAGATTATGTCTCTGTAGCTAGAAGCTACAGCTATTGGTATACTATCTGTTCCTGGTGGTTTATTTCTCCAAAGTGTTCTGAGTGCAGCTTCTACTTTGCTTTCTAAAATTGGAGGTTCATCTTCATATGGCTCTTCCTTAAATAAATCTGTCATCTTTTCATCCTTTCATCTCTTTTATATAGTTATATAGTTCTCTTTTATATAGTTTTATATAGTTCTTCAGTGTATTGTTTCCATCATCTTTTTATTTCTACTTGGTCGTGTGATCTGTTCCCCTAATAATGATAGAGCATCCCAACTCTTCATTTAAATTTCCCTTTGATTCCACAGATCTCGCAGAAGAGGTCTCTTGCTGTTCCTTTTTTGTTGACCTCTTCTGTTTCTTAGCATTGATTATTATAGTGGTTCTCCTTATCCCTGTGCACAAGTCACTAAACAGTTGCATTCAGGGTTCTGACTCTTTTTCTCTCACATTTTACTTTTCATATGTCTTTACTTGCTTTTTTTGCTGTCATCCATTGAGGCTTCTCTTTATAGTGCAGATCTATCATTTACATAATCTTTAAATTCCATGGAATGTTCTTCAAGTTGTATTTTGGCATGATGGTTGGTTTAGTGTTATTCTTTAGCTTTACTCTATTTTTTGATATTAGTAGTTCATGCTTGGGCTACAATCCTGGTCTTGTTTTTGCACAGAGTATGAAACTTCTCTGTCTTCTACTTCCAATTATGTAGTCTATTTGATTTCTATATGAGCCATCAGATGATGTCCATGTATATAGTCATCTCTTTGGTTGCTTGATGAATGAGTTTATGATGAATGAGTTTATAATGAACAAACTGTTGGCCCTGCAAAATTCAATAAATTGCTTACCTGCTTCATTTCTTGATCCTAGGCCAATTTTGCATCCAATCTTTGATCCTGCTCTGTTTCCTAATTTTGCATTCCAATTGCCTATGATTAGCAAGAAGTCTTCTTTTGATCTGTGATCAATTTCCTCTTGGATTCCAGTACAGAATTTTTCAGTTTCTTCTTCCTCTGGCACTGTAGTTTGAGGGCAACTTGGATTATGGTTATATTTATGGATTTTCCCTGAAGTCCTATTGGTATGACTCAGTCAGACTCTGCATTATATGCTTTGACTGCTTTTACTACACTTCTCTTCATTATTAATGCCACCCCATTTCTTCTTAGATTTTAATTTCCTGAGTAATTGTATATATATCTGTATATTTATCTGTATAAACTGTATAATTATCTGACCCAAAATGTCCCAATCCTGTTTACTTCACCTCTCTCACCCAAGTATTGCTTTGTTTATTCATTTCATTTCTTGTTTTACTATGTTTAGTTTGCCCTGATTCATGCTTCTCACAGGTCCATATAATATGTGTTGTGCAGCTTCAGACTCAAGATTCAGGAAATGAGTTTTAATACTAGTTTTAATAGTAAATACCAACACTCATTTTTAATACTTCTCCTAATTTTATTACTAAAATTCATTTCTTGAATGTGCACTTAGACTTTTCTCCAGAAAACCTAAGTAGAGTAAGTGAGGAACAGGGAGAATGTTTCTATCAAGACATTAAGGAGATACCATGGCTGGTGGAACTTTAATATGAAGGGTTACTACTGGATGATGCACAATAAAATTCAGGAAGCAAGGCACAAAAGGAAGAACAATAGAAATGAGTTTCAGTGGCAAAAGAAAAAGGGACTACTAAACCTTTTTGAATAAGGTTCAGACGTGTGTAACCCAGTTTTTATTGTTTTTGTAAATAAATATATTAAAAACTGGCCATAAATAGGTTTCATGTAGTAATTTTTTCACTACTAATTTCATTCAGTCTCATATCACCATGTAAAAAACATAAAAGCAAATGTGGAAAAACTGTATGAGATGGAGCAAATCTGATGTAATGTTTGAATTTAGAATTCCAAATTCTGATAAAACCAGCACACATTAAAAAGAAAAAGTTTTGATGACCTTTAGTTTTGCAGGCCCCTGTACTCATCGATCATAACAAAGCTTTGGATTTTTTGATTATTCCAGCAAGAAAGGGGTTAAAGTCTTTTAACAGACTTTCAAAACACTTTAATTCACTGCTATGAAACACAAAAGTTTGTTCAAAAGTATTAAAAGAAATAGCACTGCAACATAAGCAGCCACCCTTAATCAAAGCTGAGTGTCAACTGAATTGCTAAAAATATCAAATTTGTGAAAGAACTGTTTCTGATACAACATTTTTATTGTGTTTTTCCAATTCAACACCCAAAAGTACATTAAAAATAGCTACAATATCGAAGTTTTTTTTTTCACTGCAGGCCTGTATTATCACTCATTCCTATAGCTGTGCAATTCTGGTCTTTAACTCAGTAGTGTTTTGAAAAATAAGCCCTCTGAGGATAACCATGAGCTTTCAGTACTTCTTCCTTCCTTTGAATATTAGGGCCTTTTCCACACCACATTGTTATAGTGCTATTATTCCACTTTCAACATCCTGTGGAATTCTGGGGTTTGAGGTTTACTGAGGCCAAAGAGCTTTCCGGCTGAGAATTCTAAACACTCCTTCCTAAACTGCAAACCCCAGGATTCCATCAGATGTTGAAAGTGGAATAATAGTACTAAAATAGTGTAGTGCAGAAATGGCCTAGATGTCCATGCAGAGAATTATTGAGGAACTTAGTGCTCTCTTCCTACAAAGGAGCTTGTGAACTTCACACTGAATAGAAACAAGTTTATAGTAAAGTGTGTGTGTGTGGATTCTCAAATGGTGAACCAACTTTATTGATCTTGTTATATTCCCTTTTTGTTTCTAGTGAGATCAGAGCCTGAGGGAGGAGCGGCCGAATGAATTGAATCTGATGGTCTGCAGACTCTTCCTTCATAGCACCTCAAAATATCATGCAGGCTATATGACATTGTCATCTCTCCCTTTCCCTTCAAAACCTGCTATTTTGAAAGCTTGTATAAAGACTTTGAACCTTTTGGCTGGCCTAGTAAAAATATTATCATGGGCTTTTAAATTTGTTTTGTTGTGGCCAAGAAAAGAGGCGAAGACCAGGTTTCCAGGGAAAAATCAAAAAACCATTTTATTGTTAACAATACCTTGCGCAAGGGCAACAGTTATCCCAGAACTGTTGTGTCAATTAATTGAGGTAGCATCACTATATACCTTTTGCCTTCTATGTCAGCAATCAATCATTTACTTAGCCCGCCCATCACTGGAGAAAAAGATCTTTAGTTAACTTTTCCATTACATCATTGACTGGCACAGAGGAGAACAAAAGTGTTAGTTAGAAAATGATACAAAATAATGGTAGGGAGTATAGTGCCTCCCTGTGAATTCCCAGACCTTTGAATGTTGCAAGGCCATTCTCTAAAATTTGAGATAAGACAGACATCTGCAATTTACTCAGAGGCACAATTCAATTCGCTTATTTTTCCTATTCAAGTGGCATTGGATTTAACCCCTTCAGTTTTATGGTCAACATTTCTGCCAAGCCAAGTTTGCACACATACTAGTTACTAACCATCCAGTTCACCTCTCTGTTTCTTTAGAACAAAGCTGTTTTTTTTGTTTTGTTTTTTTGATCTGTCTCCCACTGAAATCTTGGCACCTCAAAAGGAGAGAATTTCTGCAAGAAATAAATTAGGATTTGTTTTCTAGCAAGGACTTCACTCTAACCTTTCTGTGGTGCAAGGGCTTGCTATCATCTTCATTTGCCGGGGATTTGCAAGGTGTGCTAAAGTTCAGATAAACAAGGGCAGTACAACTCAATGAGAGAGCAAAATGTTACTTCTTAATGTTACCTCCTTGAAGTGGAGTTGTTTCAAGTGTAATTAAGGAGGCCAGCTGCTAACAAGAAAATGCTGAACTCTCAGAATATCCTCTAAATAGAGACAGAGGCCGGTTTGGCAGGTTGAGAGCAGGCAGAGCTTAAAAAATTGCTTTTAAGAATGAATATAACAAGCTGAAGCTATTGATAAATGACCAAGAGTAGGATGATGATCTGGAACTGAGAAGCATCCTCAGCCTTGTCTTGTGAAATTCTTTCATTTCCCTCCCACCAGAGGATTTTCCACAATAAGAATGAAGAAATGAAAGAAGTGGTGAAAAATGGGAGGGTTATTGTAGGAGGATGCCATCATCTGAAACCCCTGCAAAAATCACTGAACAAGGCAGGGGGGTTGCATAATAAAAGCTTAGTCTGGAACTACTGCCTGACGGTCATCCTTCCATTGCTGCCGATAGTTAAACAACAGCTTCAATGTATCATTATGTTCAGTGTGTTTAAAAGTAACTTTCTGGGTTCTGGACCTCTGCCTTCTGCATTGCCATGTTTTCCTAGAATGTCATCAAGATTGTTTTACTCCCTTTAAAAAGAGAGATAGAGAGAGAAAAAGAAAAGATGTTAACTTAAAAAGGGAGCTGTTAGCTATTTTCTAAGAACATATTTAACACCTCTATACCCACCACTACTTGCAAACACTGACACCTCCTCAGCATTTCTAGGAGTGTAATCTCTAAATGGGAAGTGGGTTCACTTTATCTTCCTCTTATTCCTGTTTATAAGTGCTTCCATTTGAACACCTAGGACCAAACCAGACTTAATATTAAAAGTACCTTTTCATTTAAATATACCCATGTTTTTAAAATGCAAATAACTGCTCAGAAGGGGAATGTGATTTATAATTCCTGTTATCGCAGCAAATGTAGAATGAGAGATTAAATTTTAGTAGTTCAAAATTTTAAAAGTTTTAACTTGTTACTTTACCAGTGCTTGGCCCAATAAATTTTAAAAAGAATATTTTTATCAAAATATATGAAAGACATGGTAAAGTGTTGTGTGGTGGAGTGCTGTTGAAAGAACATAGCTACTTAGAAAAAATTTGTAAACGTATCAAGAGCAGAGCAGGAAAGTGAGGGATGTTGATGGAGACCTCCGCCCTAGTGCTTTTGTGCCCAAAACAAAGATATTCTCTAGAGGAAGTCTGCAACATTTATACCCTGTGATTCCTTCACATGCTGTGCTTTTGTTTGTCTGTCCTAGATATTTGTCCAGAAGAAGATGGCAACCTTTAGACACTTTCTTTGAGAAGCGATGGCCATATTTTAGGCTTGGGGGATCTATTTCAATTTTTGCTACATTTTTCTACAAACCAGAACCAGACACAATATGTTTAGGGTCTAGGTCAATTAGTGCAGTGAGAAACCGTGTGTGTGTGTGTGTACCTTCAAGTTACTTGTCAAGTTTTGGTGACCACATGAATTTCAAAGGGTTTTCTTAGGCAAGGACTACTCTGATGTAGTTTGCCAATTTCTTCCTCTGAAATACAGCTTATAGTATCTAGTAGCAGTCTCCCAGTCCAAGCACTAACCAGAGTTGATGCTGCTAAGCTTCCAAGACAAAATCGTACGGATGTGTTTAAATTTCCATGTGAGTTACCTGAAATCAGGGTTCTAATTCAACACTGCAAAACTGGCTAGAATTGCTGAACAAATTGTTGGTCAAAAGCAACTATTTAGTTATTCCTATTTCTTAGATGAAAAACATTGTGGCTGAGAGATATCCAATTAGTAGCAGGCCAGACATAATAGAGAATTTTTCCCTTTGCAATTTCATTTGCTTTGAATATTAGAAACTCTTGGAGGTCTATAGCAAGCTACCCAGAGACTTCCAAATAAATCCAAATTTTTTTTCCACCCCAGCTTTTGAGCAGCTGCACACTAAGGCCATTTCTGCACGGGCTTAAAGAAACAGTGCAGAGCATCCTCCAGGGAGGACGTCTGCACCTGGGAGCGGACTGGGTTGAACCTACTTAGCGTAGTTCCGCACCTCAGCCCACTCCGGAACAACCCGAAGTGGTCGTCCAGTGTGCTTTTGAAAGACCGCTTGAAACAGGTCTTTCAAAAGCACAGAGCGCACCACTCCGTGCCCGTGCTCTGGTGTAGATTTGCAGGCTTGCACCATGAGCCTGCAATATGCCAGGGGCGGGCTTTAGGCCGGTGAGCTTTAGCGGTTGGTGGAGAGCCTTGACCAACCAGAAGCTGCCATTTTTGTCCCCGGAGCAGTGTGGAGTGGTGGCCATGCACTGCTCCAGACCAGCCTGGACCCAAGTGTGGAGCCAAGAAGTCCCGTAAGTACTGGCATGGGGCGATTCCCTCGCCCTGTGCGGAAATGGCCTAAGTTGCCCTCATTCCTGAATTCCAGGCCAGAAATGTAGCTCTTTTTCTTTTGGAGTTCAGAGAGTCTGAGTATGTTCCTATGCAATTTTTCTTCCCAGGAAATGTCCTTGTCTTTTATTTTCAGCCTTTCCCAAAACTGCATTTTCTGAAATCTCCTTTCTCTGGAGCTATTAATGACAGAACAGCTCTGATTGCCTTTGCATGGGGTCACCTTAGCTATATAAATGGCTTCACAATCTTACAAGACAACACAATGAATGCTTGGGGTCTTTGGGAGCAAGAACAGGAGGCCAGTGTAAACCAAAAAAACAGCTCAGCTCAGTTTTCAAGGTTTTAATATTTTTCATGTAGTTTGGGAATTCTCTTACTTAGCTCTACAAGATGGAAACACAGAGCCCGGTAAGTTCCCCCAGCACCTGTTTTAAGATCACATTCATTTGCTGATGAATGACCCACATTTCATGTAGTGATTTGCCATTAATCATGATAAAAAATAAGCCTAACAAGTCATACGTTCAATGTACCACTGTTTTACCAGCTTAAAACTAAAAGCATCTATTCATTTCACCATATTTGGGGCAACACCAGACTCAGAAAGTTTCTTCTTCTGATGTATCTTTTTCTTGAGATCTGTTAACATAATATTGATTGAAGATGCTTTTTCTTGTTCTGGCTCTTTGGTTTCACAAAGATTCAAAATTGATTCTTTCTTTCTTTCTTTCTTTCTTTCTTTCTTTCTTTCTTTCTTTCTTTCTTTCTTTCTTTCTTTCTTTCTTTCTTTCTTTCTTTCACAACACTAGTAGAGGCATGAGGAGCCTCCAGATATTGTTAGACTATAAGCTCCTGCCATTCCTGACTGCTGGCAATGGTGGCAGAGGCAGATTGATGCTAAAGTCCAATAACATCTGGAGACTCACAGATTCCACAGCTAGGTTTTCACCTGTAGTTTGTAATGCCACTACATGTATACATGTCAAAGGCTACCTGTTGAGTTAATACTTACCAATTTGTAGGCACTGGTAGATGAAAGATATGGCTGCTTTCACAAGGAAATAACAACAAAAAAGACAGGTATTGGTGAGAATCACAACAGAGAAAACACCAGAAGTACCAAAACCAAAAGGGATTGTAGTAATAGAATAATCAAAACATATACAACATATAGAATGCCATAATCAATATACATACAGTACAAAATGGATTTCTAGATAATATATGCTTTGCTCAAACGAGGTCAAACACCGGTACTTTCTTATCATTTAGGCACCTCTGGTGTTTTTTCTATTGTGCTTTAACATGGGGCCTGTAGTACTAAGTGTTTATTTTCTTCAGTTGGAAGAGGGACCAAGAATGACCTAGAGACAAATAACTACCTAGTTCACGATACTTATACTGGCACACTTGGGAGCACTAATGAACTTACATTCCAGGGAGCTTATATGCAACCAGGAGTATTTTGGATGCTAAGGAAGTTTGCTGATCAGAAATAGCAATTAGTATCATACCTTGCTATGCTGAGAAAGTTTAGATATAGCATTTCACCAGGAGTGAATCACTTGTATAAACTTCCTTTGGTGCCTGTAAACAAATATGTTATAAATGGTGCTTAATATCCAATTAATGGGGTTCAGACAGGTTGATTGCTCCATGCTAGACCTATTGCTGTCTGATCCTCTTTATTTGGGGATGCCTGATGTGCTGTAAATTTCTGATAGATTGCTACTATAAGCAAACTTGGATCTGGCTTATTGTTTCCTTGATATTGCCAAGTTTTGGAGGCCTACCATCTGGGGAAGTACAAATTAAGGATGCCATAACCCATTTGCCACATTTTTCTTCTAGGCCTATCTATTCCTCAGCAACCCATGGACAGAGTAGAAAAAATGGAAGTCAACAGAGATCTCGAGCTTAGGAACCTAAGAACTGGGACTTTTTGCATCTTGTGATTCTCCAGTCTAGTGCAGAAGTTACAGTCAATTTAGCACAGTGGTTCTCAACCTGTGGGTCCCCAGATGTTTGTGGACTTCAGCTCCCAGAAGCCCCAGCCACTATGGTCAATGCTCAGGGCTTCTGGGAGCTGAAGTCCACAAACATCTGGGGACCCACAGGTTGAGAACCACTGATTTAGCACATCATGCATCAGTCACTGAGTTGGTTGGCACAAAAGCCCATGAACAAAATCCCAAAAGATCAAAAGCCTCTGGTGTGATTATAGCAGTTGCTGTTTCTCTCACACTGCACCTGTCTTCATATGTTTTCACTTCTTGAGGCAGGATGGCATCTGTAAAGTATCAGCTAAATCTCTTAAAGGTCAATTAATAATCAGATATAATAATTAGAATGAAAACAACAGCATATTTGTGGAAGCACTTGTAAAAGGTGAATTGTGTGGTCCCCATAACCCACTCCAGTCAACACGCTGGCTACAGCTCATTGTGCCAGCTGAAGTTTCCAAACACTCTTCAAAGGCAGTCCTATGTAGAGTGTGTTACAGTGGTCAGATAAGGCAACTCCATGAAAATGCATGGTTGATGCACTAACTCTAACTGTGCAGACACACTTCTAAACCCAGCATAGAAACCTGGGCCTCCAGGTTCAAGACTGGGTAAAGGAGTACACCCAAATTGCAAAGCTAAGTCTTCAAAGGCAGTGTAACTCCATCTAGCACAGACTGACTTCCTGGCATGCATTTCTTCAGACTAGGGACAAATCTGCCTTGTCTGGATTAAGCCTCAAATTTTTCATCCACATACAATCAATTACTGATGCCAGACACTGATTTAGAACTGAAACAGGTTCATTAGAGTTAGGTGAAAAAGGAGAAGTAGAACTAGGTATCATTAGTATACTAGTTGTACTGCACTCACAACCTGCAGACATCTCCAGCAGTTTCATGTCCATGTTGTGTAGCATGTGGGACAAACAGAGCCCCAAGGGACTGCAGAGGTCAGCAGCCAAGGAGGTGAACAGAAATCTCATAATACCAACTTCTGGTCTCACCCCTCTAGGAAGGAAAGAAGCCACTGTAAAATAGTGGCTGCAAGGCAAGTTTCATCCCAACAAGGTGGCACAGAAGGACACCATGGTCAATAGTATCAAAAATCACTGAGAGGTCCAACAGAACCAATAGAGGCACACTCTCTGCTGTTCAGTTCCCAGTGTAGATCATTAACAAAGTCAAACAAAGCAGTCAAACAACCAGGACTGAGACCAGATTAAAAAGTATCAAAATAATCTGTTTCATCCAGGTAATCTGTCTCATTCAGGAACCCCTGAAACTAGGAGTTCACCACAAATTCTAATACTTAGCTCAAAAAGGAAACATTGGATATTGGCTGCTAATTATCCATTTTAGAGGGGTTTGATGAATGCTTGTTCAACAGAGGCTTAACACTTGCTTCCTTTGTGCAATTTTGAATTCTATCTTGTTGTAAAATGTCACTGACTACCTCTTCATCCACTCAGCCAGTCTCTCTCTGACCTATTCAATGAGCCAAGAAGGGCTAGGATCTTCCACACATGTGGTAGCTCTCCCTTCTCCAAGCATCCTGCCTACATCCATTGCTAGTGGTCAAACAGCAACCAAATTACATCCTTTCAAGCTGTATTTACTATAGTTTCCAAGTCAAAATGGATATGACCAATTTTATCTCCAAAGTGCTGTGCAAATTTGCTCTGCCTTTAAAATTATTGTGCATGCTTCTGATGCTGTACTGCCCTGGCAATTCATCATACTTATTTGCTGCCCACAGTGAAGACAGATATAACCTTATGGTCCGCTCCTATTTGTTAGTGGTCTCAGACAATGCTTTTCTGCTCTATTTTGACAGCTTACTTTCCGTCTGAGGCCATTTCTACCTACTCTGTTATAGTGCTATTATTCCACTTTCAACGTCTTGTAGAATTCTGGGGTTTTTAGTTTACTGATGCTAAAGAGGTCTCTGGCTAAGAATTCTAAATGCCCCTACCTAAACCCCAGGACTCCATAGGATGTTGAAAGTGGAATTATAGCACTATAATAGCATAGTGCAGAAACGGCCTCAGAGGCTGTGTCTATCATCATGTCATCATGGTACTGTTGTTGGTGTTTTTTTTGGCTGCCTCTGATCTTTAGGCTCAAATAGAATTCTCATGACAGTGGAAATAGATTTGAACCATGTTATCAACCTGAGCCTTACAAATCTTATTTAGAGTAAAGCAGGCTTGCTTCCATATCATCAAAATTACTGCCCTTTTACAAGTCTAACTGAGGCTGAAACCAAGCCAACTTGTCTTTCTCTGTCACTAGTCATCTTGTGGTACTGCTATGGAAATGTCTCATGAATGATGAAATAGTTTTTCTTCCTCTAAATAAATTCAAGTCTCCAGGGCCAGATGAACTACATCCAAGAACTAAAAGAACTAGCAGAAGTAGTTTCAGAACCACTGGCATTAATCTTTGAGAATTTTTGGAGAACATGGGAAGTTCCAGCAGACTGGAGGAGGGTAAATGTTGTCACTATCTTCAAAAAGGGGAAAAAAAGAGGACCCAAATGATTATCACCCAGACAGCCTGACATCAATACTGGGAAAGATTCTAGAGCAGATCATTAAACAGACAGTTTGTAATTTCTTAGAAAGCAATGCTGTGATCACTGAAAGCCGACATGGGTTTCTCAAAAACAAGTCACGCCAGACTAATCTTATCTCTTTTTATGATAGAGTTACAAGCTTGATAGATGAAGGGAATGCTATTGATGTGGCATTTCTTGACTTCAGTAAGGCCTTTCACAAAGTTCTCCATGATATTCTTGCAAAGAAACTAGTAAAATGTGGGCTAGACAGGGCTACTGTCAGGTGGATTTGTAATTGGTTGACTGACCGAACCCGAAGGGTGCTCACTATTGGCTTATCTTCATCTTGGAGAGAAGTGACTAGTGAGGTGCCACAAGATTCTGTCGGGCCCAGTGCTGTTCAACATCTTCATCAATGACTTGGATGAAGTCAAATTTGCACATGATACCAAATTGGGAGGGGTTGCTAACAGGTCAGAGGACAGGATCAAAATTCAAAATGACTTTGACAGATTGGATAGCTGGGTGAAGGCTAACAAAATGAATTTCAACAGAAAGAAATGTAATGGCAGAAAAAAATGAAATGCACAAATATAGGATGAGAGACATCTGGTTGGACAACAGTACATGTGAGAAGGATCTAGAAATCTTAGTAGACCACAAGCTGAACATGAGTCAGCAGTGTGATGCGGCAGTCAAGAAAGCCAATTAAATTTTTGGTTGCATCAATAGGAGTATGGTGTCTAGGTCGAGGAAAGTAATAGTACCACTCTATTCTACCTTGGTCAGATCTCATTTAGAATACTGTGTCCAGTTCTGGGCACCTGATTTCAAGAAGGACATTGACAAGCTGGAACATGACCAGAGGAGGGTGAGCAAAATGGTGGAGGGTCTGGCAGCCATGACCTATGAGGAGTGTCTTAGGGAGCTGGGTATGTTTAGTCAGCAGAAGAGAAGGTTAAGAGGGAACGTGATAGCCATGTTTAAATATTTGAAGGGATGTCATGTCGAGGAGGGAGTGGGCTTGTTTTCTGCTGCTCCACAGACTAGGACAAGGAGCAATGGATTCAAACTACAGGAAAAGAAATTCCACTTAAACCTCAGGAAGAACTTCTTGATGGTCAGAGCTGTCCAGCAGTGGAATATGCTGCCTTGGAGTGTGATGGAGTCTCCTTCTTTTGAGCTTTTTAAACAGAGGCTAGATGGCCATCTGTTGGGATTACTTTGATGTGTGTTCCTGCATGGCAGGAGGTTGGACTGGATGCCCCCTGTAATCTCTTCCAGTTCTATGATTCCTTCCTTCCTTCCTTCCTTCCTTCCTTCCTTCCTTCCTTCCTTCCTTCCTTCCTTCCTTCCTTCTTATCCTACCTTATCCTCAAAACTAGGACTCTTGGTTGCATATAAAAAATTAAAACAACTAGCAACAACAGTTGGGGAGAGAATGGTAAGAATACCAAAACTGAAGAGCTCCATATTGTAATACAGGGGTTAGGAATTACCTCTAAATCTGATTACCTAAATTATTATAAATGACTTATTAAATTAACAAAGTCACAGAGAAGGCTAACAGAGAATATGCCAGGCTGTTCAACAAGACAGAAATTAAATTAATTAATTAATTAATTAATTAATTAAAAGAGAAAGATTCAGAAAAACCAGACTCTGATGACAATCAACAGCTGCCCAAAACTTTGCCACAGCTCTTTCAATAATTAACAGCTGGATCTAGCAAATATGTGAAGAGAGAGATAACTGATGATATAGACCTTACACTTGTTACCCTAGGTGTTAGAGGAATGAATAGGTAAACCCAGCTCTATTCCTCCCCCTCTACATCACACCACCTTGACATTTTACTGATATGGTCATGCTGGAGACACACTCATTTTTAACATCTGGATCTATAGATTGGTCTAAATTCTTTTGGACTATGCCATTCAATTGTAGAACTGAATTGGGCTGATATAATCTAATCCAAAGTGGATACAAATTGTCCCAAATTGCCCTGATTTGCTTCTGGATTTGGCTGTGTTAGTTCTACAGTTCTAGTTCCTATTATTTTATATCCCAGTATTCCCTTTGCTTAATTTGTCCACTCCTTGTTTCCTTTTCTGGGATCCTGGCACAACTAAACAGCAGACCTAGTATGTTCTTTGTGCCCAGATACACCTTGACTATGCAGTGATGATCTCCATTGATGCTGTCAGGTTTGATGACTGCCAGACCACCAATTTATTTTGTCACAATGCCTTCAATCTAGCATGTCTCCAGGGCAATGTGGGAAATTACATATTGATGAGGTCAGAGACCCAGTTGCCTGTCTTCCAATAATTGCTCCAAAATGCTGTGTGTGGATGTCAGACCTAATGTGGTCTTCCTCTAATGCAGAGGTGAGCAACAGTTGTCTTCCAGAAACTGTTGGATTGCAGCTTCCATCAGCCCCCACCATTATCTATGCTGACTATGCATGACAGTAGTCTTTCTAGAACTACTCCCTGTACTACTCTCTGTAGTATTAAGGAAGGTGAGGGAGCTGCTGCGGTCCCCTGTAGCACTTCTGGGATGTTCCTTTTCTTGCCATATGATGTTCTCAGGTACACCTGTGCAAAGTGCAAGCTGGTGACCTTCTTAGAGGAGAAGGTACGCCAGCTGGAGGCATGAGTTTCTAATCTTCGTCTTATTAGAGAAGGTGAGGAGTTTTTGGATAGGGCGGAGAAGACCTCCCTCAAGACTGAATGCATGGAGGAGCTGCCAGATCAGGAAGTCAGCACACTGGGCCAGGAAATGGAGGCTTGGAAGAATGTCACACAGAGGAATAGAAGGACCAGAAAGGTAACAGAGACTCTCACCATACACAATTGCTTCAAAGTTCTTTGCCTTACAAACAATGAGGAGCACCAGGAGGAGGGAACAGAATGTCAACTAGATCAACACTCCCAGCCTAAACAGAATGCCCAGACAGTCCTAGAAGAACATGCTTAGATAGATGAAGGGAATGCTGTGGATGTAGCATACCTCGATTTCAGTAAGGTCTTTGACAAAGTTCCCCATGACATTCTTGCAAAGAAACTAGTAAAATGCAGGCTGGACAGGGCTACTGTTAGTTGGATTTGTAATTGGTTGACTGACTGAACCCAAAGAGTGATCATGAATGGCTGCTTCTCATCCTGGAGAGAAGCAACTAATGGGGTGCCACAGGGTTCTGTCCTGGGACCAGTGCTGTTCAATATTTTTTATCAACGACTTGGATGAAGGAATAGAGGGCATGCTCATCAAATTCGCAGATGACACCAAATTGGAAGGGGTTGCTAATATGCCAGAGGACAGGATCAAAATTCAAAATGACCTGGATAGATTGGAGAGCTGGGCCAAGGCTATCAAAATGAAATTCAACATAAATAAGTGTAAGGTCCTACACTTAGGTAGAAAAAATGGAATACAGAAATATAGGATGGGGGACAAGTGGCTGGATAGCAGTACATGTGAAAGAGATCTAGGAGTCTTCATAGACCAGAAGCTGAACATGAGTCAGCAGTGTGATGCGGCAGCCAAGAAAGCCAATGCAATTCTCGGCTGCATCAACAGGAGTATGGTGTCTAGATCGAGGGAGGTACTGGTATCACTCTACTCTGCTTTGGTTAGACCTCATCTTGAATGCTGTGTCCAGTTCTGGGCACCCCAATTCAAGAAGGACATGGTCAAGCTGGAGCAAGTCCAGAGAAGGGCGACCAAAATGGTGAGAGGCCTGGAAGACATGCCCTATGAGGATAGACTTAGAGAGGTGGGTATGTTTAGTCTGCAGAAGAGAAGGTTAAGAGGGGACATGATAGCTATGTTTAAATATTTGAAGGGATGCCATGTAGAGGAAGGAGAGGGCTTGTTTTCTGCTGCTCCAGAGACCAGGACAAGGAGCAATGGATTCAAGCTGCAGGAAAGGAGATTCCACCAGAGCCTCAGGAAGAACTTCCTGACGGTCAGGGCTGTCCGGCAGTGGAATATGCTGCCTCGGAGTTTAGTGGAATCTCCTTCGTTGGAGGTTTTTAAGCAGAGGCTGGATGGCCACCTGTTGGGAATGCTTTGAGGGTGTTCCTGCATAGCAGGGGGTTGGACTGGATGGCCCGTGTGGTCTCTTCCAACTCTACATTTCTATGATTCTATGCTTGTTGAGGAGCCCAGGACAAGCCTCAGAGAAGGCAAGTTCTGGTGGTTGGGGACTCCTTGCTCAGAGGAATCGAAACGGCAATTTGCAAACCGGACAAGCTCAATTGAGAGGTCTGCTGTCTTCCTGGGGCCAAGATCAACCACATAACGGAGAGACTAACCAGGCTGGTCAAGCCCACTGACCATAAGCCCCTCATTGTGGTTCATGTCGGAACCAATGACACTGCGAGGCACAGCTTTTACCACATTGTAAAAGATTATGAGCTTATGGGGACAAAGCTTAAGGACCTTGGTGTGCAGGTGGTCATTTCGTCTCTCCTCGCTGTTCAAGGATATGGCTCATGAAGGGAAAGGGCAATAGCAGAGGTCAACAACTGGCTCCACACATGGTGCCACCGGCAACGGTTTGGGTTTTTGGAACATGGCCTGAATTTCCATGCACGTGGGCTTCTGGCAAGGGATGGGATGCACCTCACGAAACTTGGCAGGAATGTTTTTGCAAACAGTCTCACAAGGAGGATTAAGAGGTCTTTGAATTAAGTTCCGCTGGGGAGGGAGACAATATTATTCAGGGCAAGGACTCAGTGAGTGCAGGGGGAAAAGGCCCAAATGATATTGGCCAAGTAGTAGAAGCGTCCAAATGTGGGAGGAGTGGAAACTATAGTACGGGACTCGCAGGAAATGCCCGGGGACTTAAGTGTCTCTACACTAATGCACGGAGTATGGGAAACAAACAAGATGAACTTGAACTCCTAGTACAACAAAAAAAAATACGATTTGATAGGCATCACTGAGACCTGGTGGGATAAGTCTCATGATTGGAATGTAGGAATAGAGGGGGATAGCCTATTTTGTAAAAATAGACCTAACAAGAAAGGAGGAGGAGTAGCCTTGTATGTCAAGGATGTTTTCACCCATGAAGAGATCCATGGCTTAAACCCAGAAAGCCAGGTTGAGAGCATCTGGGTAAGAATTAAAGGAGTGAGAAACAATAGGGATATTCTGGTGGGGGTTTACTACAGACTTCCAAACCAGACTGAGGACTTTGATGACGCCTTCCTCAATGAAATGACTGCATATTCAAAAAGGAGAGATACAGTAATAATAGGAGATTTCAACTACCTGGATATATGTTGGCAGTCAAACTCTGCCAAGACAGCAAGGTCCAGCAAGTTTCTTGCTAGTCTTGCAGACAATTTCATGGTCCAGAAGGTGGAAGAGGCGACAAGGGGATCAAATATTCTAAATCTGATCCTGACCAACAGGGATGACTTTGTTAATGAGGTAGAAGTGGTTGGATCTTTAGGGGGGAGTGACCATGCCTTATTGGAATTTGGCATTCATTGGGAAGGAGAAGATAAGTATAGCCAGACACTCATCTTAGATTTAAAAAAAAACGGACTTCTGTAAACTTAAGGAGATGCTGGCTGAAATTCCGTGATCAAAAATAGTGAAAGGGAAAGGAGTTCAGGAGGCATGGGAGTTCCTTAAAAGGGAGATACTGAAGGCACAGTCTAAAACGGTGCCAATAAGGAGGAAAAATGGAAGGCATCTGAAGAAACCAGAATAATTGACCAAAGAACTCGCAGGTGAGCTAAGTGTTAAGAGAAATATGTACAGGAAATGGAAGAAGGGGGAAACCACCAAAGAAGAATTTAAGCAAGTAGCCAGGACATGTAGGGAGGAGGTCAGAAATGCTAAAGCACAGAAGAAACTTGGGCTGGCCAGAGACATTAAAAACAATAAAAAGAGCTTTTTAAAATATGTCCACTGCAAAAGAAAAAAAAAGGAGACGACAGGGTTGCTGCGCAGAGAAGATGGCGAATTACTAACGGGGAAGAGAAAAGGCAGAACTACTTAACATCTTTTTTGCCTCAGTTTTTCGCAGGATACAAGCACTCAACCTGGCGGTTGGGGAGCAGGTGAGGTAGCAGGGGAAATGAGGCACATAATAGGTACAGAGGTGGTACAGGAATACCTGGCCACACTGGATGAATTCAAGTCTCCAGGGCCAGATGAATTGCATCCTAGGATATTAAAAGAGCTGGCAGAGGTCATTTCGGAACCGCTTGCTATGATCTTTGAGAAATCTTGGAGGACAGGAGAAATTCCAGCAGACTGGAAGACAGCAAATGTTATCCCCATCTTCAAGAAGGGAAAAAAAGAGGACCCAAATAATTATCACCCAGTCAGCCTGACATCAGTACCCGGAAAGATCCTGGAGCAGATCATTAAGCAGTCAGTTTCTAATCACCTAGAAAGCAACGCGGTAATCACGAGAAGTCAACATGGATTTCTCAAAAATAAGTCGTGCCAGACTAATCTCATCTCTTTTTTTGATAGTTACCAGTTTGACAGATGAAGGGAATGCTGTGGATGTAGCATATCTCGATTTCAGTAAGGCCTTTGACAAAGTTCCCCATGACATTCTTGCAAAGATGCTAGTAAAATGTGGGCTGGACAGGGCTACTGTCAGGTGGATCTGTAACTGATTGACTGACCGTTACCGAAGGGTGCTAACCAATGGCTGCTTTTCATCCTGGAGCGAAGTGACTAGTGGGGTGCCACAGGGTTCTATCCTGGGCCCAGTGCTGTCCAATATCTTCATCAACAACTTGGATGAAGGAATAGAGGGCATGCTCATCAAATTTGCAGATGACACCAAATTGGGAGGGGTTGCTAATACTCCAGACGGCAGGATCAAAATTCAAAAGAACCTGGATAGATTGGATTGCTGGGCCAAGGCTAACAAAATGAAATTCAACAGAGAGAAGTGTAAGGTCCTACACTTAGGTAGAAAAAAATGGAATACAGAAATATAGGATGGGGGAGAAGTGGTTGGACAGCAGTACATGAGAAAGGGATCTAGGAGTCTTCACAGACCAGAAGCTGAACATGAGTCAGCAGTGTGATGCAGCAGCAAAGAAAGCCAATGCAATTCTCGGTTGCATCAATAGGAGTATGGTGTCTAGATCGAGGGAGGTACTGGTACCACTCTACTCTGCTTTGGTTAGACCTCATCTTGAATACTGTGTCCAGTTCTGGGCACCTGAATTGAAGAAGGACATGGTCAAGCTGGAGCAAGTCCAGAGGGGGGTGACCAAAATGGTGAGGGGCCTGGAAACCATGCCTGATGAAGATTTAGAAAGCTGGGTATGCTTAATCTGCAGAATAGAAGTTTAAGAGGGAACATGATAGCCATGTTTAAATATTTGAAGGAATGCCATATAGAGGAGGGATAGGGCTCCAGAGACCAGGATAAGGAGCAATGGATTGAAACTGCAAGAAAGGAGATTCCACCTGAACCTCAGGAAGAACTTCCTGATGGTCAGGGCTGTCCGGCAGTGGAATATGCTGCCTCGGAGTGTGGTGGAGTCTCCTTCTTTGGAAGTTTTTAAGCAGAGGCTGGATGGCCATCTGTTGGGAGTGCTTTGAGTGTGTTCCTGCATAGCAGGGAGTTGGACTGGATGGCCCTTGTGGTCTCTTCCAACTCTACATTTCTATGATTCTATGATTCTAGTCCTTGGCCAAAGACATCTTAAAAGCCTCCCTTTCCATTCATCCTCTAATGACTTATATCCAAGCACATTTACAGATTCTGCTCAGTGACTCATATTTATCTTCCCAGACACATAAAAAAAAGGAAGATGTGGTACCACGTATTGAGTGCCATAGTTTCAATGATACAGAGGGAATTGGACCAATAGTTCAAAAATCCAACAGTAGACAGAAGCAACACCACCAAGAAATTGAGTGGGGAGGATGATCCATTGTCATGTCCTGATCTACTCGTTTCCCAAGAAACATTCAGAACATGGACAGAAGTATTCTTTATTGAGAAACACAAGAGTGGCAATGGACATTTCTTTTAGTTACTGAAGCTGAAGAAAGCCAGCTTTTGGTACATAATTATTTGGCGTGCTTTACAATAATTTGTAGATGTCACACATGAAACATCACATGATTTGTTTCTGATCCTTTCTAGGCTCCTTCTAAATGTTTGCATTCCTGTATATCTATATCCTTACTCTTCCTTTATTGTTCTGTCTTCTGCTCAAGCTTTTCTCACCATGGCCATTTCCACATGGGCATATTGCCCACGCTAGAGCGACCTCTCCAGGAGGTCTTCTTCACCAGGCTCTGCGCTAGAGCAGTTAAAAAAAGTGAGGTTCTAGACCTCAAACTGTTCTAGCGCAGCCCCGGGGGTGGCGCTGTGAGTTTTATAAAAACCACCTTCAAAAGTGTTTTTTATAAAACTTACCCGCGCTGCCCCGTAGCAGCCCCCGGTCAAGAACTGCAGAGACGTGGTAGCGCGCCCCTGCAGATCTGCCCGGGGGTGGGCTTCTGGCTGGCACGCTGTCCTAATTGGCGGAGCACCGCCAGAAGCCGCCAGCCGCCATTTTGGGCGCCACCAGGAGCCGCCGAGCGCTGCCGAGCGCCGCCGAAATTTGCCGGCGTTTGGAACGGTGGATCCGCGCTCTTCGGAGGGACGGAGCAACCCACTCGCGGGTAAGCTCCGCCCCTGCGTGCGCGGCCCCGTTTCGGCCCCCCCGTGAGGAAAGGGCCCATGTCACCCTGGAGTATCACATTTGTCCCTTTCTTCTCTGCTGACATACAGCCCTTCCAATGGACATCCCTGGTCTCAGTGCTTGAACACAAAACAAACCTTGAAGGCTAGTTTGGTGCCTGATTACACATCAGAGCTATCATATCTCTTTTCAGTTTCCCACTTTCTGTTTTCCCAGCTAAAACCACCAGCCTTTACAGCACAGCTTTCTCCCATAACTGTTCATTGCATAGCCACTATCTTCCACAGATAAATACAAGTCATACACGTGAAGCATACAGTATCCAAACCCCACTTCCTTCTACAATATAAGAGGGCATTACACATGTTCTATGTAAGCAGTGATATATATGTGTAATATGTTGGGGGACTGATTTACACCACCAGCATAAAATTCTCCCTGGAACTGCTGCACTCTGGACAAAAGCTGTCCCAGAGGCAAGCATAACATAGCAGAGTTTCAAAACAGCAACAAGCATGTGCAGCAGAGCTTACACTTACAGCATCAGCTCTGACCTCTCTACTCACTGGTTAGTGACTCATACACACAGAGTTTGTCATCCAAAATACCTGAAGGCTTTAATCTTCACTGTTCCAATATATACACATCTGTACATAAGGGTCACATGTAGTGCAGCAGTAACTTAGCACTACATAATCACACACATGATTATACAGTCTTCAAGCAGATATGACATATTCATCTAGCAAGATATATAGCACGTAGCATATTGCAAAAGTCTAATTTAACATACCAGCAAGACTCTATATAAATGCAATAAGAATACACTGATATTTGCTGGCTAAACTCAGGGTTTTCTGTAGTGTTTAATAAAGTATACGAGGTATAGTATTATAACAATTGTTAGAGCTAACATACTACAATAAACACTTGGTTATATAGTGAAACGTACTTTCATATGTGCATAATTTTTTAAAAATAATCATTTTTAGTATGACTTACTGATAATACAAACAACATTAGACACATATATCCTATTTTACAAACAGTAAAATACAAACCATAATACAAACTAAAGACAATAGAAAGGAAAAAGAA
This sequence comes from Iguana delicatissima, assembly GCA_948472985.1. Taxonomy (NCBI): domain Eukaryota; kingdom Metazoa; phylum Chordata; class Lepidosauria; order Squamata; family Iguanidae; genus Iguana; species Iguana delicatissima. Next base: position 27,779 of record CAOKZL010001809.1, read on the forward strand.
CTAAAAAGGGAAAATGGAAAAGAAAGATAGAAAAAAATTGCATAAACATGCAAAACGCCACCTACAAATACAGCATAAAAGTACAGCATAAAAGCATAAAAACAATCAGACAAAAATGGTTTCTTCCAAATTATCTCAAGGTATAAGTTCTATTTTAAATTCCATCACCTCCTCTCTAACTTAATTCCTATCTTTATGTCTATTCTACTTATAAAAAAAGAATTAACTCTAATTTTATATTTACAAGCCAAAACCTATAGTCACTAAGTCCCTGTTTCTATTCTTTCATGGTCTACAAAAGCTTTCCATATTTTGATAATTCTGTTGAATTTTCCCTTAACAAAATTGTAAGGCCCTTTTCACAGGACGTTGTTATCCTGCAATGGAGATGGCAGAAGGACGGGAATGCAATGAGTGTTATGCATGACGTCGTCACGTTCCTGTCCTTCTCCTGTCCCCAGGTGGCACAATCATGGAGTAAAACATTGACGAGTTTTCCCGTCAATGACGCACGATCACACTGCCATCCCCCACTTCGCGGGTGTGCTGAGGATCGGAAGCGCAATGGCAGCTCTTCCTGCCCCAGCACAGCCCAGGAAAGTATCTGGCTGCACTGCGACAGGAAGAAGTGGGGCCATCATGCTTCTTGAATCATGGAGGCAGCTGGTGCAGAGGAGAGTTCTGTCATGCTCCCCTCCCAGCAGAGCTGCTGCCAAGATCCCCACCAGATGCTACTGGGAACAGGGAAGGTGTGAAATGGGCCTAGGTTTATCCAGTTCTGCCAGGTCCATTAAATTTTTTGCCACCATTCTTCTATTTTGGCTAACTTATTATTTTTCCAATATTTTGCATAAAATTGCTTGTGGTGGGTTACCATTATCTTATTAAATTTCTATGTCATCTTTCTAATTTATCATTCATATCTATTATATTTAGGAGAAATAATTCAGCTTTAAATACTACTCTTATTTTTAGTGACCAAAATTTCCTTGCTTTTTTATACTTCCACCATAAATGATAGAAGATCCCAACATGATTCTTACATTTTCAGCTTTGATTGCTCACATCTTTATATATTTAGCTAATTTATTGTTTATGTTATTATTTATTACATAAATTATTATTATTATTATTAAATTATTATTTATGTTCAAAACACTATTTGAACATCATTTGATGAGATTTTTTTCTTTAAAATCATTACAACAATTGAATTTTAGACCCTTGACCCAAATTTCTTTCCATTGATCCAATTCGATATTCTATCCTAAACACTGAGCTCAATATATCATGCATTCTTTTATCTGTTCTTTCTCTATATTAATTCTTAGCAAATATGCATACATCTTAGAAATCAAGTGGGTATCCTCAAAACATAATTTTTTTCAAATTCAGCTATACTTCCCTCAAAATTAAATCTTTCCTTATCTTTCTTAAATCTTTCCCTTAGTTGATAGTATGTTAACCATCGGTACTTCCACCATTCTTTTTCTAAACATTGTAATTATTTATTCTAGGTGCCCTCCTCTTTCTTTATCAAATCATTATATCTTATCTGAACTTTTAAACTATTCCCTGCAGGACCATGAGGATGATTGGGAGTTTCTCATCCCAATCTTGCCCTGTGGAGTACACTACCTTTTCTAATGCCTCTTTCAGGGTGTGGATGGCTACTCAATCTGTCCTGAGCTCTGAGGACAGTGAGCAATGTGGAATCTCTGCTTGATCACGAGGGCCTTGCAGAGTTCCTGGATAACTTCCCTGGTGAACTGAGGGCTAATGTCCCTATCTCTTGTGTGATTTCCCCACCTGCTCCAGACTTTGTTGAAACAGATGAGCAGCAATGGCCATGGTATTGTTCTTGCAAGGGAACACCTCAATCCACTTGCTGAAGGAGTCAATTATGGTCAGGTGGTACTTGTTCCCTGGTGCAGTGGAAGGCAAGGGACCAATGAAATCAATTTGTATTCAGGCCCATGGACCTTCAATCCACTCGTCTTGGATTGGGGACTTGGAGCCAGAGTGACTGGCATTGATCATGGCACAGGAGAGGCAGTTGTTTACCCACTGTTCTATGTTCTGGTGCATGTTCAGCCACCAACCTGTCCCCTGCACTCTCTAACAGTTGTCTGTTTCCTTCTATGTCCCAGATCATGGACAAACTGGATCAGAACTCCTCTGATCTTCATGGGAGCTCTCCAGTGAGGGTGTCCCTTCCTGTCCACAACCCATATGATGCCTTTCTTCCCCTCAATATAGTAATGGCCTGTCAATGCCTTTCCTGCCTCTGCTAGCTCATTCAACTGGGGATCTCCCTTCTGGAGGCTGGCCAAATCAAGGAGAAGAATGGTGACAATCTTTTTGAGATGAACGTTGATGGGGCACACAGGTGTTGTATCTGCAGAGCAATCATCCTTAAGGGCTGCAGCTAAAGAGCTCCCCCTACTGCCATGGACCAAGCAGACTCAGACGTTCCTCTGCCTGTTCCTTTAGGGCAACAGGGAATCAGCTGTGATCCCGAGGATGGCCTGGAACCTACATCAATCATCCCACAAACAAGGTGGAGACTCAAGAGAGCTGAGCAAAGGTGTCAAAGTCAGAGACCTGGGTGGTGAGTCAGCCTGGAGAAGAGAGTGGGAGAGCCAGTAGAGTCCAGCTGGGAGGAGACAAGCAAGCACTTACTCAAAGAAATCCATTACCTGGAGTGCCACGCGAAGCTGTAGTCAGAGTTCCAAAGCCAAGGGTCAAGAGTCCAAAGATCATTTCAAAGATCAGGAACCAGGTGCTGGGAGCAAGGTACAGGCAAGAGGAGGGCTTGTAAGAAGTTTGCCACAAACAAAGGGAAGCTTCGAGGCAGGCAGTTATATAGCCCCAGGCACAGGTGTGTCTGGTCACCGCTTCTTAAACTTAGCCAAGGAAGTCTCCCCTTGCACAGTCCTCTTGAGTCTCTGCCTTGATTGGGGAGTTATTGAACTAGGCTCCAGATCCTCTTCAGAATAGGATCCCTGTTACTCCAAAGGAGCAGGCAGAGAATCAGATCCCTGCTGCTGTAAAGGTGCAGGCAGAGGGATGTCCACGCCTGCTTGGTCCATGGCAGCAGGGGGAGCTCTTTAGCTGCAGGACTCATCTCCATCCAGAGCCACAGGGACCAACAGCTGCTCGTCATCTCCACCCTGAGCAACAGGGACCAACAGCTGCTGCTCGTCATCAGCAGCTCTGACAGGGGCTTCAGTTATCACAAAAGGGAGGCTTCCTTGATTAAGTTCAAGAAGTGGTGACCGGCCACACCTGTGCCTCGGCTATATAACTGCCTGCCTGGAAGTTTTCCTTTGCTTGTGGCAAACTTTCTACAAGCCCTTTCTTTGTTTTCAGCACCTGATACATTGGATTGAACTTTTAAACTATTTCTTTCCTTTCTATAAAATGCTTCTTGCGGAGACAGCCAACCTTGTTCTAGTTCCAAATCTTTCTTTATATTTTCCCCATATCTTAACTGAATATGATTTTTAAATCCCACATTAGCATTAAGGTTCCCATACCAAGATAGATGTGCCATCCAAACTTTAATTTGCGCCCTTCTAATTCCAATAACCTTTTATTTTCTAACGTAATCCAATCCTTTAACCATGATAAACACCAAAGCTTCAAAATGTAATCTGAGGTCTGGCACTCCCAATTCTCCCTGTTCTTTAGCATCTATTAAAGCTTTCCATTTTATTCTTATTTTTCACCAGCCCACAGAAATTTGGGAATCTCCTTCTGCCAATTTGAAAATGGGGTATTGGAAAAAAATAACTGGAATGGTTTGAAATAAGTACATCTATTAGGCAACACCATCATTTTAATAACAGATATTGTCAGGTAGCCCTCCATATTTCAGTTATGGGACATGTAGTAGGAGTTAATTAACTGTTTGCTTGTAACAAGGTATGGGAACCAGAGACTGTTAGGTAAACAAAGCTAGGAATGTAGTGATAAGCGCTGCCAAGCTGAAGCCAGCACTTCAAGGTCTCTTGAGGGTGGAATGGGAAATTATTTCCTTCTAATGTTTGGATTTTGCTAATTGCCTTCAGTTTGCTCACTGAAGTCCTGTACATCACACTCCTAATAAATAGTGTATTAGCATTGTTACATTTGTGTGTGTGAATTTGGTTCCTGACAGAGTGAACGAACTCTTGCAAAAATAACAACATGTATCAAATAAGTGAAGAAGACCCTAAAGACAAGGAAGTCGTCAAAGCTCCAGGTGAGGAAATCACTGAAAGAGATGAGACGGTCCCTAGCCGGCCTCCTGATGCAAAACCCAAGACACTACCTAGGATTTTAAAAGAACTAGCAGAGGTCATTGCGGAACCTCTTGCTATAATCTTTGAAAACTCTTGGCGGACAGGAGAAGTTCCGGCAGACTGGAGGAGGGCAAATGTTGTCCCCATCTTCAAGAAGGGAAAAAAAGAGGACTCAAATAATTATCACCCAGTCAGCCTGACATCAGTACCTGGAAAGATCCTGGAGCAGATCATTAAGCAGTCAGTTTCTAATCACTTAGAAAACAATGCCGTAATTACGAAAAGTCAACATGGATTTCTCAAAAATAAGTCATGCCAGACTAATCTTATCTCTTTTTATGATAGAGTTACTTGCTTGATAGATGAAGGGAATACTGTGGACGTAGTATATCTTGATTTCAGTAAGGCCTTTGACAAAGTTCCCCATGACATTCTTGCAAAGAAGCTAGTAAGATGTGGGCTGGACAGGGCTACCGTCAGGTGGATTTGTAACTGGTTGACTGACCATACCCAAAGGGTGGTCTCCAATGGCAGATTCTCATCCTGGAGAGAAGTGACTAGCGGGGTGCCACAGGGTTCTGTCCTGGGCCCGGTGCTGTTCAATATCTTCATTAATGACTTGGATGAAGGAAAAGAGGGCACACTGATCAAATTTGCAGATGACACCAAATTGGGAGGGGTTGCTAATACGCCTGACGACAGGATCAAAATTCAAAAGGACCTGGACAGATTGGAGAGCTGGGCCAAGGCTAACAAAATGAATTTCAACAGAGAGAAATGTAAGGTCCTACACTTAGGCAGAAAAAATGGTATGCAGAAATATAGGATGGGGGACACGTGGCTGGCTAACAGTACGTGTGAAAGGGATCTAGGAGTCTTAATAGACTATAAGCTGAACATGAGTCAGCAGTGTGATGCGGCAGCCAAGGAAGCCAATGCAATTCTCGGTTGCATCAATAGGAGTATGGTGTCTAGATCGAGGGAGGTATTGGTACCACTTTATTCTGCTTTGGTTAGACCTCATCTGGAATACTGTGTCCAGTTCTGGGCACCCCAATTCAAGAAGGATATGGATAAGTTGGAGCAGGTCCAGAGGAGGGCAACCAAAATGGTGAGAGGCCTGGAAGCCATGCCCTATGAGGACAGACTTAGAGAGCTGGGTATGTTTAGTCTGCAGAAGAGAAGGTTGAGAGGGGACATGATAGCCATGTTTAAATATTTGAAGGGATGTCATGTCGAGGAGGGAGTGGGCTTGTTTTCTCTTGCTCTTGAGACCAGGACAAGGAGCAATGGATGCAAGCTGCAGGAGGGGAGATTCCACCTGAACCTCAGGAGGAATTTCCTGACGGCCAGGGCTGTCTGGCAGTGGAATGTGCTGCCACAGAGTGTGGTGGAGTCTCCTTCTTTGGAGGTTTTTAAGTGGAGGCTGGATGGCCACTTGGGAGTGCTTTGAGGGTTTTCCTGCATAGCAGGGGGTTGGACTGGATGGTCCTTGTGGTCTCTTCCAACTCTACATTTCTATGATTCTATGATTCTACCTTCGATCTCTCCAGCAACCCCAACCAGGGGCCAGACTTGGGCCTGGGGAGAGAGACCAGAAACTGCTCAACGCCACCGTCATCAGGCTACAAGATGGGATACATCAATTGTTGAGACCAGCATGATGGAACAACTTCTCGCTAGAGAAGAAGAAGTGGAAAAGCAGAGAGAAGAAATTTCCAAACTGACAGCTCAGCTGCATGACTGGAGGCTTCTTGTACCTCAGGTTGGACGAGTGCCTCCCCAAGCTCTAGTGGCGGCAGCTGCTCCACTGGTGCTGGCACCTGCACCTCCCGGGATACCGGCACTGCAAGTTGCTCCCCGACTCTTTTGGGAGTTGAAGATCACATACGATGGTGATGGCGCCAAACTGTCATACTTTCTCAACATGGCCTTTAATTACATGATGAACTACGGGAACAGTTTCCCTGATGACGCTGCCAGAATTAGATTCTTGAGCCAGCACCTCAAAGGAGAAGCAATGGAGTGGGCCGCAGGCTTGTTTGACTCATGAGCTGAGGAAACAGCTGACCTGCAGCTGTTCATGCAGCGACTTAGAGAAAGATTTGAGGATCTATTCTTTCAAGAAAAAGGCAGATACTAGCTGAAGAAATTGTGCCAAGGAAAAGGAACCATTGGCAAATACACCCAAGAATTCATGAATTTAGCCCCTAAAGTTCCTGAATGTAAGGATGACATTCTCAAGCATTTTTTTCGAGATGGATTGAACCCCATCATCCTGGATCGGTGCCTGACCCAAGGGGACCCTGCCAGCCTCCTGGGATGGATGAAACTAGCCCAGTGGTTCTCAACCTGTGGGTCCCCAGATGTTTGTGGACTTCAGCTGCCAGAAGCCCCAGCCACTATTGTCAATGCTCAGGGCTTCTGGGAGCTGAAGTCCACAAACATCTGGGGACCCACAGGTTGAGAACCACTGAACTAGCCGGAGAAGTGGAAAGCATCATGGACAGTGTCCAGCTTATTTGGCAAAGGCAAGTGCAAGAAATCGGCCACCATACTCCGGGACTGTGAAAGACCACTTTTCTAAGCAGCAAGGAAAAGAAAAAATAACTCAAAGAAGACACCTGTTTCCAATGTGGGAAAGAAGACCACATCGCCAGCGAATGCCAGGGATCAAAGAAACCCACTGAAGGAAAGTTGGGCACCCCCACCACTAGGCCTGTGCCTCGTAAGGCCAACACCCGAAAGCCAACAACCAAACGCCCTGCCAGAGGTACCGCTGCGGGAATTTTCGATGGTGAGGACAGCCCACTGCCCACATCCGACTCAGGCAGCAATAATCGGGACACTGCAGAGTCTGCTAATGTAAGTAGCACCCAAACCAGACATGTATATGTAACAGTAACCTTACAAGGACATGATGGGAAATTAAAAATGTAGAGGGCCTTAGTTGACTCATGCTGTGCAACCAGTCTGTTAAATCCTGCTGTGGTAAAAGAACTTGCCGTAAAGTTTGAACCCCTTAAAAGGGCCATCAAGTTATCTCAAATGGATGGCTCACCCATGGCAGGGGGCCCTGTAAGGGAAAGGACCTGTCCCTGTTCAAGTGGGAAACTATCAGGGGAAATTACGTTTCTTAGTGCCCAGCAAAATCAGGTTTCAAGTAGTCCTCGGGTATGACTGGCTAAAACAACACAATCCCCAAATTGACTGGACACAAGGCTTATTCAGGCATAACCATGATATAAACCAGATGCCCGAAAAAACCCCCACTAGCTTGGCATTCACTTTGAACATTGAGGAGCTGCAGAAAATTCCATTAGCTTTCCGAGACTTGCAAAAAGCTTTTGAGGATCATGAAGCAGACAAGTTATAGAGACTTTGACTGCAAACTCAGATTAATAGACAGGGCCAAAATTCCCAAACCAAAAATATATCCAATGAACAACCAAGATGCTTTAAAAAGATTCCTGAACAAGAACTTACAACGTGGATTTATAAAACCTTCATCCGCTCCTACCGCCAGTCCAATATTTTTTTGCAATAAAAAGGACAGAGGAGAACCGAGGCTCATCATAAACTACAATTTAATTAATCAGGCAGTATTGCCTAACCGCTACCTGATTCCTTTAACTAAAGATGTCTTAAATCAATTGATAAAAGGCACATTCTTTACAAAATTAGACCTCAAGGAGGCTTTCCACAGAATACGCATGGATCCCGACAGTGAGTGATTGACTACCTTCTCAACCCCTCTGGGAAACTACTGATGGACTGTTCTCCCTCTTGGACTGCAAGCTGGTCCCACTGCTTTCCAAATGTTCCTCAATTCTGTATTACAAGATCTGCTCTACAATGGTGCTGTTGTTTACTTAGATGACATTTTAATCTATTCAGAAACTCTTGAACAGCACACCAAGCTCATACGCACTGTGCTGCAAAGACTTGGAGACAGTGAGCTTGTTAAACTCTCAAAGTGCGAGTTTCATACTCAAAAGTTTTGATTATTTAGGGTACCGTATTTGCCATAACAGCCTGAACATGGGCCCCACCAAAACTGAGACCGTATTAAACTGGCCAGCCCCTAAAACTAGGAAACAGCTCCAGCAATTCTTTGGTTTTGCAAACTTCTACCGTAACTTCATAGAAGGATTTGCAACTATTGCACTCCCTCTCACTGACCTCTTGAAAAAAACAACCGACACCAAATCTAGCTGGTGCAACTACATCATATGGACTGAAAAATGCCAGATAGCATTCGACATTCTCAAAGAAAAATTCACCTCTGAACCTCTTCTCTTGTTCCCTGACTCTGGCGAAGGATTCAAAATTCAAACTGATGCCTCTGACTTCGCCATGAGAGCTGTCCTCCTGTAACACGACACAGACAACCATTTAAAACCATGAGCATTTATTTCCGAAAAATTCTCTGAGACATAATGCAACTGGCAAATTTGGGAAAAGGAAGCCATGGCCATCCATTTTGCACTCTGCTCATGGAGACACCTCCTTGAAGGCTCTAACATTCCATTTCAAGTCTGGACTGACCATTGCAATCTTGAAACACTAAAAACCACTCCGAAAGACTCTGGGCATTTCCCAAAAACTCAGCAGCTCCTATCATCCACAAACTGATGGCCAAACTGAATGCACCAACCAAACTCTTGAACAATATTTATGCTGTTTCACCAATTCCAACCAAAATAATTGGGCTCCCCTCCTCCCTTTTGCTGAATTTGCTTACAACTCTGCATTGCATTCATCTACTGGCAAAACTCCATTTGAAGTTGTCCTAGGTAACACCCCAAAACCTTTTCCTTCACTGCCTGCTACCCTCTCCACCACTCAGCCTGCCTCCCTTAACTCTTGGATTACAAAAATTTCTTCTACTTGGACCTCAGTACGTGACTCCCTCAAAGCCTCAAAAGCTTCTTACAAACACTTTGCTGACCGAAAGTGACAACCCAATCCTATATACAAACCCAGGGACCTTGTTTACCTCTCCTCCAAAAACATTTCCTCCACTGGCCCCTCCAAAAAACTTTCTCCCAGATACCTTGGTCCTTTCCCAATCAAACATGCCATTAATGATGTCACCTTTGAACTTTCTTTACCTGACACTTAAAAATTTGTTCACCCTGTTTTTCATTCCAGCTTACTGAAATCAGCTCCTTCGAATTCCTCTTCACAGAATAATCAACCTACTTGATCTACTGTTCCTGAATCCCGTACTTCAACAATACACATTTAACTACTATAATTTGCATTTGCATTTCCTTGTTGTGTTCCCATTTCCCCCTTTCTTTTCCATTTCCCTCTTCCTTCTCCTTTTCCCTATGATTCATACTATGCCATCTGTACATTCAAATTTCTTTTTTCTTTCAGGACAGGCAGGATGTCAGGTAGCCCTCTATATTTCAGTTATGGGACATGTAGTAGGAGTTAATTAACTGCTTGCTTGTAACAAGGTATGGGAACCAGAGACTGTTAGGTAAACAAAGCTAGGAATATAGTGATAAGTGCTGCCATGCTGAAGCCAGCACTTCAAGGTCTCTGGCAGATGGAATGGGAAACTATTTCCTTCTAATGTTTGGATTTTGCTAATTGTCTTCAGTTCGCTCACTGAAGTCCTGTACTATGCATCACACTCCTAATAAACAGCGTATTAGCACTGTTACATTTCTGTATGTGAATTCGGTTCCTGACAGATATTCTCTCTATTAGAGAGAGATTTATATTGTGCTATTTATTAGGATTTTTATTTATTTTGCGATTTGTTAAAATCTTTTCAAATCTTCTCTCCAACCTGAACATAATTATTTTCATATAACAGTTGATTTTTAAATGTTAAAGTTATACCCAAATATTTTTGATTTTGTATACAATTCTTTCTCTTCTTTTCTATTTTTGTTAAGATTTTTTTTTATCAGTATTGGCTTTAAAGCCTGCAACTTTCCCGTATTTTCTTATTCTTAGCATCAACTGGTCTAAGCTACTCAAAGGATCTTCTAACACTGTAACTATATCATCTGCAAAGGCTTTCATTTTAAATTCTTCCTTTCCTTATTCCTTTTATGTCTTTGTCTTTCCTTATTGCTATATTTAAATATTCTAGTACTAAAATATATATTATTAGAGAAAGGGGGCACCCTTGCCTCATTCCCTTTTCAATACTGCGATATTCTGTGGTATTACCAATTATTATTAGTTTTGCTTTTTGGGAAGAATAAATAGCTTTTCTCCAATTAAAGAAATCACTTCCAACTCATTGTTTCCATTATTTTAAGTAAAAAATACCAAATTCTAATTATTGAAGGCCTTTTCTGTGTCTAAAATATTAACAAACCTTTAATTTCATTATGATAATTCAAGTATTTTAATATGCCCAACATTGTTCTTATTTTGTTTCTAATTTGACAGTTTGGCAGGAAACCATTTTGGTCTTCATGCGTACATTCTTGTAAACAAGTCTCCAGCCTATGTGATAGGATCAATATGAAGGTTTTATAATCCTCATTCAATAAAGAAATGGCTGCATAATTTTTGATTAATGAAGTTTCTCAGTCTTTTGGTAATAATATAATATTTGTTTCTTTCCAATTATTATGATTTTCTGTGTTTGGAGGATACTATTCATGACCTTCTGAAGAAGTGTCAGTAATTATTCAAAAATAATTTATAATAAAATGCAGTCAACTCATCCGGCCTTGGCAATTTCTCTTTCTTCAATTGTTTAATTGCCTCCCTAATTTTGTCAACAGATATTTCTTAATTTAATTTCTCTTTTTACATTTCCATTAGGATTGGGATTTCATGCTCTTTAATGGAGTTGTTTGTTCCTCTGTTACTACATATTTTTATTTAGTGTCACAAAATAATTATTGAATAATTTATGAATCTCTTTTTCATTAGTTATTATTCTATCTCCCACTGTCAGCTTTGTGATTATTGTTCTTTCCTCCCTTAATCTAGACAATAACCCTCTCTGGTTTATTTGTTTGTTCAAAGATTTTTTGTCTCACATAATCCAATTTTTTCTTCATCTCATACATCATTAACATCATGATTTGTTTTTGTAGTATTTTTATCTGGTTCTTAATTTTATTGCTAGATGGGTTCTTTGTTAATTCTAATTCTTTTACTTTAATTTCATCTGAAATTTTATTTATCTTTTCTTGTCTTTTTCTTTTCCACTCTACATTTAATTTGATAAAAATCCCCCTAGTTACAGCTTTGCTTGCATCCCAGACTATTATATTTTCAACATGCTTTTCAAAATTCAGTTGGAACTACTCATTAAGTCTTCCTTCCTTAACATTCCTTAACTACTTCCTTGTATAATAGTAATTCATTTAGTCTCCATTTAAAGGTCTGCATTCTTCTCTTGAGAGTCAATATTACAGGTTTATGGTCCAATAGCATTTTTACTAAAATTTCTACCTTACCAATCCTATTCATCAAATTGTTGGCTATCCAAATCATATCAATTCTAGACTGTGAGCTGCGTGTATTTGAAAAGGAAATAAATCTTTTCTTATTGTCTTCCTTTATTCTCCAGGAATCTACCAACCTTAGTTCCTCAACTATCTCAAAAAATTATTTTGTTAATTTTCCTTGGTTCTTCTGAATTTTCTTTGTTGACCTTCTATCTAATTGAGAGTCAACAACTCTATTAAAATCTTCCAATAAACACTAGTTCTCATATTTCAAATGTATTAGTTTGTCTTTCAGTTCCTTATAAAATGTAACCTTTTCATTTACCAATACATAAATAACTACCACTAACATTTTAATGTTATCTATATTAATTTCCATCCCTACATATCTGCTTTTTCTATCAGAGAAAACTAAAGTTGGGTTAAAGTTAGCTTTAATATATAAGACAAGCCATTTGTTTTGTTTATCCCATTGATATAAATTACTCCTGTAGATTCTTCTGGGTCAGCAATTTAGCATATTTTTCCTTTATATGAATTTCTTGAAGAACTATTATGTCTGTATTTAATTTTTAAGATAATGGAATATTAGTTTACATTTTTAAATGCATTTATACCTTTTACATTCCATGTAAGACAATCAATTTGTTTATATATTCCTCTTTCTTTTTTTCTACCCTACTCTCCTTCGCCTTCCCTTCCCTTCTGCTCCCTCCCTCATGCTTCCCTTTTCTCCTTTTTTCTTTCTCCTTCCTCTCCCTCTTCCCTTGCTCCCCTTTATCCCCACCTCTTTCTCTTTCTTCTTTCTCTGTCCGTCCCTCTTTCCATTCCTTATCTGAAATATCATGTTCTAGCAGGCTCACTTCTTCTTGGTCTTTACTTTCTTCACTTCCTTTCTTTTGTTCCTTCTTTTGCTTCTTCTCTTTTCTGTGGCTCAAGTCCTCTTGGTGGTCAAAACTATCACTCAGATCTGGTGACACTTCATCTTGTTTCTCTTCATAAATTCCTTGGCTTTATCAACAGAGCTGATTCTATATCTTTCCTTTTTAAATGTGAAATGTTTAAATGTGAAATTTACCTCCTCAAGCTAGTCCCAGCTGAAGGGGATTCTTTCTCTTTTTTAACATATCCACTAGAAAAGAACAGTCCTTCCTTCTTCTTAATAGCAGAGTTGGAATTTCCTTCAGTATTATTAACTGTCCATCAATCCTAATTCTTTTGTTGAAGGAGTCTCCAAGATATAGTCTCTCATATTTTTCCTCATACACTGGATTATTAAATCTCATGAGAGGTTCTTATTCTTGGCCACCAAAGAATTAACTTGGTAGACTCAGTCTAATTCCATATCCCGGTATAACTCATCCCAAATTTTTCACTAATTCCTTAATTATTTTCTTGTATTTTTATTTGGGTACTCCATAATGCCTCTAAATCTCAAACAGGACTCTTTTTCTCTTTGCTCAGCTAATGCTACATGGTCTAATTGCCTTTCCATTTCTTCATTTAAACCCTGCATCTCTCTCTTTAAAGATTCAATTTCTTCTTTATTTTCTTTCACCTTTTTTCCCCCACTTGTAGAGGACTTGGATTGCATTGAATGCCATATTCATGGCGTCCAACTGTATTCTGGTCTCCTTTCTAAAGTAGCTCATTTCCTTCATGAAATTCTTCATATAGTAAGGTGTCGCTTCTTCTGTTGAGCTGCATTTAGATTGCGTCTGTTGAATTTCTTGTCCTCTCCTCAGCCATTCTTCTCTTGATTTTCTTTCCTTTTCCTTTTCTGTACCCTATCACCTTCTCTCTACTCTCTTTTACTTTCTCCCACTCTCTTCAACTTTCCTTCACTTTCTTCTATTTCTTCCCACTTTCTTCAATTCCTTCTTCACTTTCCATTTTCCTTTAAATATTCTCCACTCAGTCTTTCCTTTAACTACTTTTCCTCTCTTTCTCCTTCCTTCCTTCCTTCCTTCCTTCCTTCCTTCCTTCCTTCCTTCCCTCCTTCCCTTTTTCCACTGCCTTTCTTCCTCTCTTCTTCCTTTGAATTCTTCTTCACACTCTTCCTTCTTCTTCCTTCTATTACTCTTCTTTCTTCTCTGTCTGTCCTTCCTTCACCCCTTTCCTTCTCAAAAATACCTGACCTTCACTAAAAAAGAAAACAACCTACATTTGATAATATAATTATAAACTAAGGTGGAGGTCAGGGAAAAATGGGGGATAAGAAGAGAAAAACAATTCTTGGGATGGAGGAAAAACTGTCACTCTACCTCCACTCAGTGGGAAAAAGGAAGAGGAAAAAAACCCAGAAGAAAAGATATCTGTGTGACATAAATAAAAGGAGCTGAATAAAAAAATCCACAGTGATCCAAAATATTTCCTAGAGGAGTGGTGGTAATCTAGGCATTCTAGCAATTCTCCCTTATTATTCAGTCTGTATTTTGAAGGACATCACTGTTGAAGCTTTCAATGTGAATGTGAAAAGGTTTTTCTAAGTGGACATCAAGAATGAGGTGATGTGATCTTGAGTGCAGCTGCAAAGAATGTTTTGGCTAGCCAGCTTTGGAAGGTCTTGCCTCGTCACTGAACATGAGGTGGTTGTGTATTGTAAATGTAATTGGGTCACCTCATAGGGTCCGGGGCATAGTTAAGCCCTTAAAAAGGCATACATGTGGCACTACAATTCACCATTAGTCAATTTATGGAAAGTATCCAGACATGCTGCTGGTCTGTTTTTCCATGCTGATTTATTGTTCTTTTCTTGTTTATGCTTCTTGGTGTGCTGCCAGAAGCCTTAACTTTTATCTCAGTGTGTTCAAAATAGCACTGAGTCTTGTCTCTTTGAGTCTATGGAGCTTTTTTAGCCTGCCTAGAGCTGCTTGGTTGCAGCCAGATGTTGCTGCCCTGTGAGCACTCTTCACATGCTCTGAGGAGCTACCTTACGCTACCTTGATAATCACATTGGCAATAGACCATAGGCATGGCAATCACCTTAACATTCCAGTAGGAACATGTGGAGATGGCAGTCTGAGCAGATTCAAAGTAAGATATGCACAACCAGAAAGAACAATCCAACTAAAAGAAGTTAAAAGGAAAAATATCTTTTACTTTCCTCCTACCACTCTTACAGATCACGTAAGAGTTTTGAAGTCGATGAGAGTTCACTCAGGAGACTTTCCATTCTAAACAAACAAAATGCCTCATCAAAAAAAAAAAAAAAAAAAAAGGCACAGAAACCAAAGGAGGATGTAAATAACTGAAGAATAAATCTCTTACAGCCAAGAAAAGTTTCTTAATTTTAAATAATCACAGCTATCACACTCACTGACATCAAGAGGTTTGGCAGCTTGCTTGCAGTGCAAGTGAGGGAGGAATCTTCACTCACTCACCAATATGATGGTTCTTTATCCATACTGATTCCCCTTGCAATTGTCACTTTTATCCAAGCAGCAAAGGGTCCCTTTTTGCAGTTAAGGTAGGAATATTTGGGTACCCCTAGTTCCTGGGCACCCCTCTGAAGATTTAAGCTCTTGAAAATCCTGAGGTAACCATCATGGTTGTGGTTTGACATTGCCAAGTTTTTTCTATTTGGAGGGATGTCATGTTGAGGAGGGAGTGGGCTTGTTTTCCACCATTCCAGAGACTAGGAAAAGGAGCAATGGATTCAAGCTGCAGGAAAGGAGATTCTACCTGAACCTCAGGAGGAACTTCCTGAAGGTCAGAGCTGTCTGGCAGTGGAATATACTGCCTGGGAGTGTGGTGGAGTCTCCTTATTTGGGGGTTTTTAAGCAGAAGCTGGATGGCCATCTGTTGGGAGTGCTTTGATGCTTGTTCCTGCATGGCAGGGGGTTGGACTCGATGGCCCCTGTGGTCTCTTCCAGCTCTGTGATTTTATGATTCTCAAGCTATCTTTGCTTGCTCTGAACCAAACTGGAAGTCAATGTGCGACAATTATTATCGGTGGATTTTCAGGGCTTTTTTCCTTTCCCAAACTTCCAGCAATTCCCACACTTTGTTTATTGCCATACTTTGATCATGCCAATCCCAAACTTTCTCGGGTTTCCTTATCAGCCTCCAAGTTGTATCCTTTTTTAAAATAAAAAGTTTTACTAAACAAAATCAAACAACATTACTAAACAATACAATATTCTATATTAGTTTAGTAATAACAATAGTCAGAGAAAAAACAAAAACAAGTAATACCCCTAAAAAAAAAAGAGTAGTCCTCTATGCAGGAAATAACCTTTAGAAGGAGAAAGAAAAAAAGAAAGGAAGGAAGGAAGGAGAAAGAAAACTATTCATTCCAGTTACACTTTTTGTATAGTAGAAAAGAAAACTTAAAAAAAATCATCATTATCATTAACTCACCTTTAAAAAGATTTATCAATATCGCGATGAAATCCCCCTCTTTTTCAACAAAGAATATTAAGTCCATTTTTTTCTCAGCATTGTTAGACTCTACTCCTAATTCTTTTTCTTCTTTCTTACTTTCTTCTTTCCAAAGATCAAGTCCTTTTTCAGTTTTCCTAGTGGGTCATTTGCCAGAGCAGTCACACTTAAACTATGTCTTTCATTCTTATAAGTAAAAATCAACTCTTCAAGTTGATCTCAGCTGGGAGATGTGGCCTTTCTCATAAGTTTGTCTGTCAAAAGAGTGTAATTTTCCCTTCCCTTGGAGTATTTTAGAAGGACAACAAACTGTCATGAATTTTCCTTAATGTCTTCTGATCAACCTCTGAGATTTGATCTGTCCCCTTCTCAATTGAAGACTGTGCTAGTTCATCACATGAGGCCTTCATCCTTCTTTTGTTTACTATATTGTCTCTCTCCTGTTCAGACAATATTGTTGTCTCAATTTAATTATTCATAACCTCCAAATTAGAAATTATTTCTGAGAGGATTTCTGTAATTTCTTCCTTGTCTTGAACTTGAACAGATATTTTTCAGATCTCAGTCAAATTTTTGCAACTTTGCCTGTTCTGTACTGAAGGTCTCTGTCACTTGGTCTATAATTACTTCAAACTTCTTTTGAATGGAGACTTTACATTGCCAGAATTCTGCCAGGAAGTAATGTGGAATGTCATCTTCCTTAATTAAATCTTTTCTATTTTGATTAATATTTTCTAGGGTTGGAGCCATAGTATATATGGTGTGTGTGTGTGTGTGTGTGGTGCACGGAGAAGAACAATACAAAAGCTTCCTATTCTCCAACGTTATTTTTTCTCTAATCATCTACCATTCAGTATGTTCTCACAGAAGGCAACTTGTATTCCCAAACATAAGATAAGGGCTGTTATTGAGTAAACTTCCTCAAAACAGTAAAAACTGGCAGAATGCCAGCAAGCAAACAGGTCAACAAGATTGCCTTAAAACCCACTCTTAAAATCCCACCTTTATAATTCCAAACATAGTGTATAAAATTCTATTCAGTTAAACATACAAGCTGTCATTCAATCTAGTTAAGCAAAGCAAATATAACAGTGACAGTTCATTCACTCAGAAAAAAAGAAGAATAATTACTCTAAAGGTCCAAGATCAAAGTCCACAGACAGAAAAATCAACTTTAAGAACTAGTATTCCTGTCCTTTAATAATCCATAGTAAGTCCCACAATAAAAAAAGAGAGGAGAAAAACAAAGGTTGAATTAATCCCCAAGTTGTATCCTAACACAATTCTGGTGTTGTTCTATCTCAGTCCTTTATGTTTCCATCTAAACAGTGACCAGATGCCTTGGGGTCAGAATCTCCCAAACCACCCTCTTTGTTCCCTCTCTACTGAGATGAGGTGCAGTGGCACTTTCCTTTGATACACAATACACTGTTACACATGGTTCTGATATGGATTCTATTACCATTGCAAAGTACCCTACAATTAATATGTAGTAAATCACTTGGCAATTACTATCTTGTCTAAACAAACAAACAGACAGAGCTATATCTTAATGGCAGGGCTGAATACACACTTACAGCAATCATTCAGATTATACACAAGGTGTAACATATGGTGCATGTAACACATGATGATAATCCAAGCCTTTGGCTATTCCAATATGACCACTCACTGCAATAATGCTTTATATTAGCATATGGTATTGGAAAGCATTGCATAATCAACAAGCATTCATCATCATGGCTCAGTCACATTCTGAATCATGGCATGAAAGGAAGTTGACATGATTCAGAATGTGACTCAGCCATGATGATGAATGTTTGTTGATGACATGAATTTCTTGATATGAATTTGTCAATGAGGCAGAATGAGTGAGATTCTTGAACTGGAGAGGCCATGTTCTTTTGCTCTTAGAATAGAATTTTAGAGTTTGAATGGACTACAAGGGCCATCTAGTCCAACTCCTTGCCGTGCAGGAATACACAATTAAAACACTCCTGAAATATGACCATTCAACCTCTGTTTAAAGACCTCCAAAAATGGAGGGTCCAGCAGTCTATTCCACTATTCTTCCTAACATTCCTAATGTTTAGATAGAAGTATAGCCAGGTGCCTCCCCAATCATCCCATGTCACTTTCCACCCCCAGCAGAAGGATCAACAATGGGCAACAAGGATCAGCGGGACTATTATATTGCACACATAAATACTGTAAAGGAACCAGATCCTATTGGATCTTGGAAACCAGGCAGAATTAGCTACAATTATACAGAGGAAAGGGGAAGCCAA
The DNA here is from genome assembly GCA_948472985.1 of Iguana delicatissima. NCBI lineage: Eukaryota > Metazoa > Chordata > Lepidosauria > Squamata > Iguanidae > Iguana > Iguana delicatissima. The sequence goes on from CAOKZL010001809.1 coordinate 46,172, forward strand.
ACATATTCAGAGATGTACTTCAAGAAAGCTAATTTGTTTAGCCTTAGGGAAATATTGAGTGAGATCCCATGGTTAGAAATCCTCTAAGGGAAGGGGGTTCATGATACTTGGGTGCTTGGTGTTTCCTGAAAGGTGAGGTAAGGAAGGTGCATTTGTGAATAATTCCTATGAGGAAGAAAAGTGGGAAGAATCTGAGGAAAATAGGCTGATATACAATGAACAGAATTCAAAGTGACCTTAACAGGTTGGAGTGCTGCACCAAAATAGTAATAATAATAATAAAAAATTCAATAAGAATAAATGAAAGGTACTACAGGTACTACATTTAGGATCCAGTGTACTGTAGTGGTTTGAACACTGAACTACATCCATGGAAACTAGAGTTTGATTCTCTGCTCAGCCATGGAAACTCACTGGGTGATCTTGGGTACATCACACTGAGTGACAAAACTGAATGCCTTTGCCTTTCTGACAGAAAATCTCCTTGATTCTATTTTCAGGGTGAATGTGCTTAGCAACTGTGCATGCCTTTGCAAATCCGTGTTTGGTAAACCAGGTTTGAATCTTCATGAGTTAATATATTTGCTTTGGATTGCTACTGTCAACAGCGGGTGAAATCCTACACAACATGCTCTTATCTGGGAGAGGCAGTGGCTGTAGGATGGTGCAATTCCAAGGGTACTCTTCGCTGGGGGTCAGTGCCTTAGGGGGTGAAAGGGAAACTACCAATGAAAGGAAGAAGCAGATAGCACTCACTCTGGTTCCTGTGTCTATTGCCATATTGTCCTTTTGCTACAAGAAGGAAAATTTAAAATTTATGTCTACAAACCTCCTCCTCCTCCAACTATGTACAAGTGGGGAGCTTTTCAGAATGTATCTTTTCAAGGGGGCTCCCACCCCATGAAGATGTCCAACAGATCTACCACTGGCAGAACCTTGTGACAGTGAGATCTGCTGGATCAGTACTGCAGTCTTTAGGGCCAGAGGCTCCTCTGCCTCCTTGGTTGATGCTTCATTTTGTGTAGGCATTATGCCCTTCCATTCCTTTAATTGAGTGATATGAAAATACTTTTCCTTCCCTTCTTGTGTGGTATCTCTATGGGGTAGACAGTGGGTGAAATTCTTTTAGTAATCTTAACAGGACCAATCCATTTGGTGGACAAAGCATGCTTGCCCTTGGAGAACTTCCAGCACATGACCAGTTGTCCTTTGTCTCATTGATGGAGGTTGCAAACTCAGCCAAACCGTGGCCTGTCTGTTTTTGTCTAATTGCAGGGCCACTTTATGATGAATCTTGGAGACTTCTTGGATAAGTGTACACACCCACTCATTGTGGATGACCACAGTCTCCAAATTGAAGGGAAGGCTGGTGTTGATCCAGAATGCTTCTGGGAGCAACATCTTCCTTCCAGTCATCAGAGTGTGTGGAGCAAAGCCATGAACTGCTTTCATTCCCTGCAGGACCATGAGGATGATTGGGAGTTTCTCATCCCAGTCTTGCCCTGTGGAGTACACTACCTTTTCTAATGCCTCTTTCAGGGTGTGGATGGCTACTCAATCTGTCCTGAGCTCTGAGGACAGTGAGCAATGTGGAATCTCTGCTTGATCACGAGGGCCTTGCAGAGTTCCTGGATAACTTCCCTGGTGAACTGAGGGCTAATGTCCCTATCTCTTGTGTGATTTCCCCACCTGCTCCAGACTTTGTTGAAACAGATGAGCAGCAATGGCCATGGTATTGTTCTTGCAAGGGAACACCTCAATCCACTTGCTGAAGGAGTCAATTATGGTCAGGTGGTACTTGTTCCCTGGTGCAGTGGAAGGCAAGGGACCAATGAAATCAATTTGTATTCAGGCCCATGGACCTTCAATCCACTCGTCTTGGATTGGGGACTTGGAGCCAGAGTGACTGGCATTGATCATGGCACAGGAGAGGCAGTTGTTTACCCACTGTTCTATGTTCTGGTGCATGTTCAGCCACCAACCTGTCCCCTGCACTCTCTAACAGTTGTCTGTTTCCTTCTATGTCCCAGATCATGGACAAACTGGATCAGAACTCCTCTGATCTTCATGGGAGCTCTCCAGTGAGGGTGTCCCTTCCTGTCCACAACCCATATGATGCCTTTCTTCCCCTCAATATAGTAATGGCCTGTCAATGCCTTTCCTGCCTCTGCTAGCTCATTCAACTGGGGATCTCCCTTCTGGAGGCTGGCCAAATCAAGGAGAAGAATGGTGACAATCTTTTTGAGATGAACGTTGATGGGGCACACAGGTGTTGTATCTGCAGAGCAATCATCCTTAAGGGCTGCAGCTAAAGAGCTCCCCCTACTGCCATGGACCAAGCAGACTCAGACGTTCCTCTGCCTGTTCCTTTAGGGCAACAGGGAATCAGCTGTGATCCCGAGGATGGCCTGGAACCTACATCAATCATCCCACAAACAAGGTGGAGACTCAAGAGAGCTGAGCAAAGGTGTCAAAGTCAGAGACCTGGGTGGTGAGTCAGCCTGGAGAAGAGAGTGGGAGAGCCAGTAGAGTCCAGCTGGGAGGAGACAAGCAAGCACTTACTCAAAGAAATCCATTACCTGGAGTGCCACGCGAAGCTGTAGTCAGAGTTCCAAAGCCAAGGGTCAAGAGTCCAAAGATCATTTCAAAGATCAGGAACCAGGTGCTGGGAGCAAGGTACAGGCAAGAGGAGGGCTTGTAAGAAGTTTGCCACAAACAAAGGGAAGCTTCGAGGCAGGCAGTTATATAGCCCCAGGCACAGGTGTGTCTGATCACCGCTTCTTAAACTTAGCCAAGGAAGCCTCCCCTTGCACAGTCCTCTTGAGTCTCTGCCTTGATTGGGGAGTTATTGAACTAGGCTCCAGATCCTCTTCAGAATAGGATCCCTGTTACTCCAAAGGAGCAGGCAGAGAATCAGATCCCTGCTGCTGTAAAGGTGCAGGCAGAGGGATGTCCACGCCTGCTTGGTCCATGGCAGCAGGGGGAGCTCTTTAGCTGCAGGACTCATCTCCATCCAGAGCCACAGGGACCAACAGCTGCTCGTCATCTCCACCCTGAGCAACAGGGACCAACAGCTGCTGCTCGTCATCAGCAGCTCTGACAGGGGCTTCAGTTATCACAAAAGGGAGGCTTCCTTGATTAAGTTCAAGAAGTGGTGACCGGCCACACCTGTGCCTCGGCTATATAACTGCCTGCCTGGAAGTTTTCCTTTGCTTGTGGCAAACTTTCTACAAGCCCTTTCTTTGTTTTCAGCACCTGATACATTGGATTGATCTCCTGGCTTCTGACTCCTGGATTTTGGACTCTGACTATGGCTTTTGCTTGTCGCTCAGGCTTAGGTAAATGGACTGCCTATGAGTAATTGCTTGCTTTGACTCCTCCTGGCGGGACTCTCCTATCTCTCCCTCTCCCTTCTCTGGGCTGGCTTGCCACCCAGGTCTCTGACCTTGACAGGTATGGTGGTTTTGGGTTTCACTTCCATAGCTTTTTGATCTTATGTCCTGAACTGCCTCAGTAGTCAGAACACTCCAAGTGGTAATGTGGTAAGTCCCGATTTGTTTTTTACTAAGATTCCTCAGTTTAGGACAACAATGGCAGTGAGAAATTGGCTGTTTTCCCACAGGAAGGAAGAGTTAAAGTCAGTACCTAAGGCTTCTATAGCCTGTAATAGTTTTCTGGGCTATTATTCAGATTTCAGAAGGAAGGAAATGTGTCTCTCTTCTGTAACTTTCCCTAATAATATTCCAGTTAAGAAATGGAGAGATCCAGAACACTTTGAGCTTGCAGACTGGAGATATCATAGTAAACAGGACATCACTACCTGGTAACAAGCCCTCTAGGAGTCATAGTTCCCAGCAAATGGCTACAGGGAATGATTTCTTGCCTCATCAAACACAACCCACCAAGCAGACCTCTGTAATGGACTGCTTGGGTAATAGATACACTCCCTTGGCCAACTTATCTGAAGATTGACTATTAGATAGCAAGGAGCTGCATCAACCTATAAATCTTATATCCTGGAATACTGCAGGTTGGAAAAATAAATTAGTCGATGCAGGCTTCATTCAGTATCTTCAGACCTTGGATATAGTTTGCCTTCAAGAGCCCTAGCTTACAGAGAACAACTCCTTGATGTTACCCTGTTTACTGGGGGTCCCGCGAGGGACTCCAAACGTGCTCAGATATTAGTGGGGAAAAATAGATCAGAGTACAAGTTAGTAAAACAAGAGGCAGGGCAATGCAGCGAAATCTTTAAACCCAATGTCTACGGGGTCAGGCCAAGTCAAGAAACACACCAAATATGAAAGAATAACAGTGATTTTATTAAATACAGGCAAACAGTGTATGCAACACACTCACATAAGTAACTATAGAAAATAAAGATAGTAGCGGTATAGAGGAATTTTTGAGAGGGGTTTGTTGAATTGGGTGATACTACACCTGTCCTGAGCCCGGGGTAGCTCACAGCGGAGGTCCGTAATTGCACAGTCTCGGATTGAGACTGAGGGGAAAGCTCAGCGGACAAAGCGGCAGGAAGGCAGGATGGAAGTTCAGGGCGATCTGAGGAAGGTCTCAGAATCGGGGGGTTTATAGGGAAAATATGACCATAGGCTAGTCTGTACTTTGGGAGAGAACAATGAGGTTTGGGCACGAGACAATGTCTCCGAAAGGTCAGAATTTAACATGATTGAATTAAGTCCGAATCGACAATGGAATGGCCAGTATGCAGATGCAGCATGCTTGACAGTCAAGCGTCTAGCTCGGCAAGTTGCCTGCTCAGGGCAGGGAGTTCTTTGTATTAGTGTGCATCTTTAATGAGGTGTTTGTCTAGGGAGGTCTTCTAAAGCAAAGATCTGGCTGAATCTGGCCTTCCTGGGTGATGAAAGGAATGTTTGGCAATTAATGGCCATGCCTAGCTCTGTGCTTGTTCGGGGGCCTCACAAACACTTGGCCGAGGGTGGCAAAATGGGGCCGAATTGTGATATCAAAATGATATCTAATATCTTCCAAAGTAAGGCTAGTAAACGGTAATATCATTGAGATTAGGAGGTTTCAGATCTCGAGAACAGCCTGCCCAGAAATCCTTTAATGCAGGCTATGGTTGTGGAGGCCTGGCTATTCTGATTTCTTCCACCATGGAGTGGGTGAGATTACAATAGTAGGTCCAGCTACTGCCAAGCATTAACTATTCATGGCTGTAAACTAGATCCTCTGTTATGTATTAATAGTTATCTTCCCCCAAGATCTGCCAGAATCTCAATACAAATTTGGGCCAAGTTGGAGGAGTTACTTGATAGCTTGTGTACGGATTATCCTCATCACTCAAGGCTAATTTGTGGTGATTTTAATGCTAGAATAGGCAGTGATTACCTCATGATGGGAAAGGTCTTAGGGTTTGATGTGGGAGAAGTCTTAACCATGCCTCAATCATTGCAAGATAAAACAATTAATAAGAATGGTCCGACTCTTATCTCTCTAATTTGCAAATTATCTGCCTTAATGGTACTTATTTAGATCACTCAAATGGGTATTTTACATATTTAACTGACAAAAGAATTACATATCAAGGGGTACCTCTTCTGAGCCCTGGCAAAGCACTTAAACACAGATGCACAAACCACTCAAACAATCAGTTGCTACTGGATGCATGAACCATTCATCCCCGGGGAGATACCTTGCAGGGAAACCACAAAAAAGGGCCGAGGCTTCCTATCTGCTCTACCAACTTTCCTCATTGGTCCACTAACCTAACAGAAGTGGTACACAGCATGAGGTTCTGCTACTTACATCCTCTGTAATCTTAAGTGCTAATGTTTCTGTGCTGTGTGTGTTCCTGTGAGTCTCTAGTTCTTTAGATCCCACATCGTGACATATCCAGAGATAGGGAGTGATCCCCTGGACAGTGTTATCACCGTGAACTTGCCTGGCTTCAGTAGACACTAGATATCATTTTGATATCGGAATTCGGTCTTGTTTGGCTACCCTCAGCCAAGTGTTTGTGAGGCCCCCGAACAAGCACGACACTAGGCATGGCTATTAAATGGTGAATCATTTCTGTTTACACCAAAGCAAGCCAGAAACTGCCAGATCTGCTCAAGAGACCTCCCGAAACAAACACTTCATTAAGGTATGCACGCTCACACAAAGAGCTCCGTGCCCCAAGCAGGCACCCAGGCGAGCTGGACACTCCACCGCCCAAGCAAGCTGCATCTGCATACTGGCCATCCCATTGTCAATTCGAACTTAACTCAATCATGTTAAATTCTGACCTTTTGGAGACATTGTCTTGCGTCCAAACCTCATTGTTCTTCCCAAGTACAGGCTAGCCCATGGTCATATTTTCCCCAAGCTCTGAGAGCTCATGGGATTCGCCGTCGGATCGCTCCAGACTTCCATCCAGCCTTGCTGCTGCTCTGTCCAGCGAATTCCCCTCGGCCACCATGCCGAGCTTCTTCTCTTCAATTGGACTTCTCCAGGACTATGAGAGAAGTGTCATATCACCCATTTTCCCCCAAAACTCTCATTTCCTGTTTCTAGTTAGCTGTGTGGTTGTGTTTTCTTAATAATTTGTCTGCTTGTTAATAAATATCATTATTGCTATTTTAACTGTCTGACTGCTCACTGACCTGAACCTGTATACATAGGGTAAAAGATTCCCGTTAAATTACCCTGCCTCTCGTTAGCTTAAGAGAGTGCTCGAGTTAATTTCCCCATATTGTGTTATTGTTGCTTGGTTATTTGGGCGTCCCTCCTGGGACCCCCAGCACACAGGGTAACAGTCACATGCTGAGCAACTCTTACAATCTACAGTAGCTCACACATGGTGAACCAAGCTTAGGGTGGCTGCCAGACATGGACCAAGATGGAAGAGGGAGCAGATTTCAACCCACAGTAGCCTATATAGTTTTAATCACACAGATTTGTATTTACATATGTACACACAAAATCCAACTACAGTCTCTACAGGTTTCCCTACATCTGTCTGCCTGAGCTTTGTGCATCGACTCACAAGTCAGGAGTGCATGTTACCCATGTTATTACACCAATCCTGTTATCCCAAAAGGTGGGTGATGTTAACAGTGACTCAGAGCTCCGCCTGTGAAACTATGTCTCCATGAAACAGTGGGCAAGATCAGCTCAAAGGTGAGCCTGTAAGAGAGGAGTAAACTAGCAGGATCTTTTACACTTGTGTATACCAGTACTAATGCAAGGATACCAATCAGAGGTCCAAAGAATATTTTGTTTTATTGAGGAATTAGGAATCACACACGCACAAGATTCAGTCACACAATCACACAAGGCTAACTGAAGGCAAGATTCAGTTACACAATTACACAATCACACAAGGCTAACTGAAGGCAAAGAGAAGTAAAATTGGATAGCAGGAAGTTAGGGTGAAGTAGATGATATTCCCCTATCCTGCAAAGAAGAGACAAAGTGATGTAGCTCAGACGAAAGGTCTGGGGGTAGCACAAGTCCAGGAATCAGAGCAGCAGTGTGACAGCTTGTGTCCAGAGTAGTATGAATTATTGGGCTCAGAGCCAGGGGTTAAATATCCTGTTTCCACCCTGAGAGGGCTCTCTGACAGAATAGACAGTGGGGTCCAGAATGAGCCAATGGACTTAGCATTAGATTACAAAGGACTGATGGGAATCATGTTAGCTCCTTAATGGTTGGGCAGGTTATGAATCAAAGGAGAAATCTGGCAGGAAGGAGTGGGTTGAAGACAATTGGAGGTAGTTTCACCTGCTATTGTTTCTAAAGGTTGAGTTGTTAAGGGACATTTGCAAGTTCATTATTGCCGGAACTTCCCTGACTATGACCTGGCCATGCCCTGACATCCCATCTGACCTACTTTTGCATTGCTTGTGTTCAGCTAATCCCTTTTGCCAACATAGTTCTACAATCATGTCAGTGTATAATTTATATTTAATGCCAGTTAAATGATATTAGCCAATTATACCATATTGTGGAATGAGGCTATACAGCCTGGTAACACTTTCCTAGCTTGGTGTTCAATCCCTGGAATCCCCAAGTAGATCTTTGAAGAACACAAGTAGAAAGGATCCCTGTCTGAAATTCTATAGAGCCGTGACAGTCAGTGAATGTATTCAGCTTATGGACTAGTGGTCTGACTCAGTATAATGAAGGCCTAATTTCAAGGCCCCAGCTTTGTGCAACACCCTTATATAAAAACTGATCTTGAAACATCATCAAGACAAATGATTCCTTTTTATTTATTTCTTTTGATGACGCTATTATAGTCTGAAGCACTATGGAAACCAAATCATTTTCAAGAGTTATTTTCCAGAGTGCCAAGATAAAATTTGCTGCAATCAAAAAGAAATACTCTTAGAGCCAGGTTACAGCAAACAAGGAAAAGATTTCATTGGCTATTTCTCTAAATAGTTCAACTTGGGAGAAACATGTCATCTCAGATTTTTAAAAGGGAGAAGCCTGTAGACTGGTCTTCCTATATCTGTAACTAAATGCCATTTCACTTCTGAAATCATTTTTCCAGGACAGCATATTATTTTCTTAAGTAGTGTCTATCTTCTGTGCTTGCATTTCATTTCTGCCCATTAGAAGGCATGTGGAAATGACCTTGACTTTTATAACAAGAAAAAAAGAAAAGAAAAGAATAATGGCAGATGCAGGTAAAACTGTTGGGGTTTAGAGCAGGAAAGGAAGTTTCTTCCAGAAGGTGGAAGAGGTGACAAGGGGATCAAATATTCTAGATCTGATCTTGACCAACAGGGATGACCTTGTTAATGAGGTAGAAGTCGTTGGATCTTTAGGGGGGAGTTACCATGCCCTATTGGAATTTGGCATTCAGTAGGAAGGAGAAGATAAGTGTAGCCAGACACTCATCTTAGATTTTAAAAAAGCAGACTTCTGTAAACTTAGGGAGCTGGTGGTACAGGAATGGCTGGCCACACTGGATGAATTCAAGTCTCCAGGGCCAGATGAATTGCAACTTAGGATATTAAAAGAACTGGCAGAGATCATTTCGGAACCGCTTGCTATAATCTTTGAGAAATCTTGGAGGACAGGAGAAGTTCCAGCAGACTGGAAGAGGGCAAATGTTGTCCTCATCTTCAAGAAGGGAAAAAAGAGGACCCAAATAATTATCGCCCAGTCAGCCTGACATCAGTACCCGGAAAGATCCTGGAGCAGATCATTAAGCAGTCAGTTTCTAATCGCTTAGAAAGCAATGCAGTAATCACAAGAAGTCAACATGGATTTCTCAAAGATAAGACATGCCAGACTAATCTTATCTCTGTTAACGCCAAGGCCTGGCGAGCAGCCAAGGGAGCCAGCTACAGGTCTCTTGCAGATAAGGCAGGGAATAAATTAAAGGGCTTTACTTCAGCAGAACAGAACAGGAAAAATAGCAGTAAATACCGGCAGCAGGGAGACTCCCTGACTGTTACTTCACAGCCAAGCGAGCACACAGTCAAAGTCTGTTCGAATGGAAAAATTACCAGAACCGGTCCGAGATCAAGAGGTAGCGATGTTCCAGCAGGTCGGGCAGCATTTCAGGAGGCCAAGCTGGGATCCAGGATACACAACAAGCACTCCCCCCAGAATGGACGGTTGTGAGCGGACAAAAGACCCAAGGCTGAGTGATTGCTTTTATAGGCAGATCACTCCTCCAGGTGTTATTGCAGCTGGACCCTGATTGCCTGGCGTTTTCTATTTAAACGTTCTGACCTCCTGAGAGCACTCTTTTGCTCCCGATGCTGCTGGTAAGTAGGCACCTGCTCTTGAATTTCACTATCTGACTCTTCTGGCTTGGCTGGGTCTGGGGCAGCCCCTGGCTCTGCTGCTGAGACTACTGGGGCCAAGGGCTCTGTGCCTGGGGCAGCCTCAGGAGTGGGCTGTGCTGGTGCAGCAGGCTCCAGGGCCTCTGGCTCAGACTCAGAGCTTGTGTCCTGGAGTTCCAGGGTCCTGACAATCTCTTTCTATGATAGCTTGATAGATGAGGGGAATGCTGTGGATGTAGCATATTGTTACCCTGTGAATTGGGGGTCCCGAGAGGGATGCCCAAACAACAAACCAAACCAAGCAAAGATGGGGAAATTAGCAGGAGCACTCTCTTGGCTAACGAGAGGCAGGGTAACTTAGCAGGGATCTTTTACCCTATGTCTACAGTGTCAGGTCAGTGAGTAGGCAAACTGTTCAAATAACAATTAAGATTTATTAAACAGTTATTAAAGAAAAAGCACAAACATACTCCTAACTAGAAAAGGAAAATAGAGTTCAAGGGGGAATGGGTGATACGCCACCTGTCCTGCAGTCCTGGGGAAGCCTGATTGCAGAAGAGGAAACCTGACGTGGCAGCCGAGGGGAATCTGCTGAACTGAGCGGCAGCAAGGCAGAGTAGAAGTCTAGAGCGATCCGGCGAGAGTTCCAAACAGCTCTCAGAACTGGGGTTTTTTATCAGGTAAAGAACGACCGTAGGCTAGTCTGGTCTTGGGCGAAAACAATAAGTTTTGGGTTGGAGACAATGCCTCCGAAAGGTCAGAATTTACATGATTGAGTTATGTTCCGAATTGACAATAGTATGGCCGGTATGTAAATGCGGCTTGTTTGGCAGTTAAGCACTTAGCTCGCCAGGGTGCCCTCTCAGGGCAGAGGGTATCTTTGTTTATCGAATAAGGGTGTTTGTTTCGGGAGGTCCCCTAAAGCAGATCTGGCAATTTCTGGCTTGGTTTGGTGGGAGCAAAAAATAGTAGCCATGCCTTGCTTCCCGCTTGTTCGGTGGCCTCACAAACACTTGGCTGGTGGCAGAGTAGGGCTGAATTATGATATCAAAATGGTATCTTTGGTTCACAAAAGGCCAGGCCAGTACACGGTGGTAACAATATCTCGATTTCAGTAAGGCCTTTAACAAAGTCCCCGATGACATTCTTGCAAAGAAGCTAGTAAAATGCGGGCTGGACAGGGCTACTGTCAGTTGGATTTGTAATTGGTTGACTGACTGGAACCAAAGGGTGATCACGAATGGCTGCTTTTCATCCTGGAGAGAAGTTACTAGGGGGTGCTGCAAGGTTCTGTCCTGGGCCCAGAGCTGTTGAATATTTTTATCAACGATTTGGATGAAGGAATAGAGGGCATGCTCATCAAATTTGCAGATGACACCAAATTGGGAGGGGTTGCTAATACTCCAGAGGACAGGATCAAAATTCAAAATGACCTGGATAGATTGGAGAGCTGGGCCAAGGCTAACAAAATGAAATTCAACATAAATAAGTGTAAGGTCCTACACTTAGGTAGAAATAATGGAATACAGAAATATAGGATGAGGGACACGTGACTGGATAGCAGTACGTGTGAAACAGATTTAAGAGTCTTCATAGACCACAAGCTGAACATGAGTCAGGAGTGCGATGCAGCAGTCAAGAAAGCCAATGCAATTCTCGGTTGCATCAATAGGAGTATGGTGTCTAGACCGAGGGAGGTACTGGTACCACTCTACTCTACTTTGGTTAGACCTCATCTTGAATAGTGTGTCCAGTTCTGGGCACCCCAATTAAAGAAGGACATGGTCAAGCTGGAGCAAGTCCAGAGGAGGGTGACCAAAATGGTGAGGGGCCTGGAAGCCATGCCCTATGAGGATAGACTTAGAGAGCTGGGTATGTTTAGTCTGCAGAAGTGAAGTTTAAGAGGAGACATGATAGCCATGTTTAAATATTTGAAGGGATGCCATGTAGAAGAAGGAGAGGGCTTGTTTTATGCTGCTCCAGAGACCAGGACAAGGAGCAATGGATTGAAGCTGCAAGAAAGGAGATTCCACCTGAACCTCAGGAAGAACTTCCTGACAGTCAAGGCTGTCTGGCAGTGGAATATGCTGCCTCGGAATGTGGTGGAGTCTTCTTCTTTGTAGGTTTGTAAGCAGAGGCTGGACGGCCATCTGTTGGGAGTGCTTTGAGGGTATTCCTGCATGGCAGGGGGTTGGACTGGATGGCCTGTGTGGTCTCTTCCAACTCTACATTTCTATGATTTTATGATCTATGATTCCATGTCTTGTTGATTCCATGTCAGTTAATATGGGGAGTATGATGATCGTCTGATTCAGCAAGGCTTTTCCTAAGGACCATAGGTGGCCTTTCTCCTGCAACCCCTTCTAATGGCAGCATCTTGCCTTCCCCCACTTATGGTTGACCTCTTGGGAATGGGAAGCTTTCTGCAAGGGAATCTAATGCAATGTTGCAAAGGCAATAGGGAAATAGATGTTATGTTGTTGTGTGCCTTCAAGTCATTTCTGACTTATGCAAACCTTAAAATGAATCTCTCACAGGGTTTTATACCCTGTAAACTGGGGGTCCCGGGAGGCACGCCCAAATAACGAAACCAAATAAGCAAAATGGGGAAGATTAGCTGGAGCACTGTTTTGGCTAACGGGAGGCAGGGCAGCACAGCGAGATCTTTTATCCTATGTATACCAGTTCAGGTCAGTGAAGAGTCAAGCAGTTTAAAATAATAACAGTTTTACTGAGCAAGAAAAATAATAAAACTCAAGCACACCTAACTAGTGAGGAAAGAAAGAGAGTTTTGTGGAGAAATAAGCAATACACCACCTGTCCGAAGTCCTGAAAATACCAACTGGGGAGAAGGAAGGAAACCCGGCATGGAGACCGAGGGGAATCTGTGGAACCAAGGGGCAGTGAGGCGAGGAAGATCGAAAGGAGCTTCAAGTGATTTCAGCTAGTGATTCAGCTAGGTCCAGTGATTCAGCAAAAGTTTAAGTGATTTTAGCAAGGTCCAGCGAGAGTTCCAGTGATTCAGCAAGAGTTTAAGTGATTTTAGCAAGGTCCAGCAAGAGTTCCAGTGATTCAGCAAGAGTTTAAGTGATTTTAGCAAGGTACAATGAGAGTTCCAAAGAGCTCTCAAAAACGGGGCAACTTTTATAGGGACAGAACGACTGCAGGCTAGTCTGGTCTTTGCAAGAGAACAATGAGTTTTGGTCTGGGGACAAAGGCTCCGAAAGGTGGGAATTTGCATGATTGAGTTATGAACCGAATTGACAATAATATGGCTGAGATGTAGATGCGGCTAGCTCGGCCTTTAAATGCCTGGCTTGCCAGGATGTTTTCACAGACAAAGAGTCCTCTTTGTCTTGCAATCAAGGTGTTTGTGCAGGGTGGCTTCCCCCTGAAGTGGAACTGGCTATATCTGGTACTTTACAACCATCGCCCATGCCTAGCTTCACGCTTGTCCGGCGGAGCCTTACAAACACTTAGCTGGTGGCAGGAAAAAGAGCCGATTTATGATATCAAAATGATATCTTAGTTCACCAAAGACCAGACCAGAATGCCGTGGTAACATGAGAGTGTGACATGCCCAAAGTCACCCAGTGGGTTTCCATGGCTGAGAAAGAAATTGAATCCTGGTCTACATGGTCATAGTGCAATGCACAAACCACTACACCATGTTGGCTCTCTGTGCTTAATCTTCCAGCTACTGTTTTTCCCCCTCTACTATGGAATTTTGACTTTTTTTTTAAAAAAAGGAGACCACGAATCTTCTCCATTGTTCCGATTTTCAGCAGTTGTTTTTAGTAATGCCTTTCCTGCCTTCCTATGTGTTTGTAAGGTGCTCTATAAAAAGCTATCACCATGGTACCTAAGCCTTTCCCCATTAAAAGAATACTATTTTCACTGCTTACTTAGCAACACTGACAATAGCCTCTAGCAGCAGTGAAACAAGTTGACTTTGTGGCATTTTGCAAGATAAATTCTTCACCACCAGAGTCTTTTTTCTCCTTGTGCTGTTCCTTTGCAAAAGATGCAGTCTTGAAAAGGATGCTCTCTCTCATCAGTGATTACTGATGGCACCATTGTGTGCACACTACAGCCATGGATCAGCAGGTACACTCTGTACCTTTGCATGCCAAGAGGAGGAAAATCAATTTCTTTCTTGAAAAGGTGAAACTAGTGTTTCAGAAGGTCTGCACATAGTTCCCACATGCTCTAGGGCACTTGCAATGTGATGAGCAAAACTTGGCTTAGAGAAAAGTCTCCATTCAAGTACTAAGTGATGTAGTGCAAAGGAGACACTGTTCTGGAGGAAAAAGAGTAGAAAAAATCCTCTTATATTAATTCATTAATCTAAATTCTTATTTTGTTTTTTCCAGATTTCCAAATAGGTTAACAACATCCTGTAACAACAACAACAACAACAACAACAACAACAACAACAACAACAACAACAACAACAACAACAACAACAAACAACAGCCCTTAACTAGCATCTATATGCATATGGAATACCAAATTTATTTTATTAGTATAACTTGTTCATATGTTTTTGGAAATGATTTCATTTTGTTTTTGTACACTGTGTTTTATATAACAATATAACTGTTGCAAGCCACCTTAGTGAGCATTTTATTATGATGAAAAGGTGCTCTGTCTCCCTCTCTCTCTCAATCTTTCTCTCTTTCTCTCTCTCTGTGTGTGTGTGTATGTGTGTTTGTGTGGACCCTGACTTATTCTCCAAGCAATGTCGCTTTAAAAAATTCAGTATAAAGGTAGTAGTTTTCAATCTTGGAATTCTAATTTTTTAAATCAACAACTCACATCCTGTATATCTATTGCCCATGCTGTCTGAAGAGGATGGGAGCTTTAGGAATGGACGCAGGTTGGGAACCACTTGTCTAAGGTTTTGATTGCTTGATGAAGCAAGGGAGTGGGAGAAATGTAGTAATTATTTAATATTTGCTCATACTTCTTCATCTGTACAGGATAACTACACCCAGCTTTGTCATTTTATACATAACACATGCACATGTTTAGTCACCTTTCACAGCAACCTTGCAGAATTGACTTATGACTGTAGGCAGTTTCACATATTTTACATGCTCTCCTTTTCCTTTTCATAAAACTCTTGGGAGTTTGAAAATACAATGCTTATAAATAACAAGACCTTTAGCTCAAAACCCAAAAGTTTAAAAACCTAAGTCCATCCTATTAAATAATGAGCATTATACTACTACTATTATTTAATCTTTCTACAGTTGCTTAAAGCATACCAGACCCTGCAAAGAGAATATATACTCAGAGCCTCACAGTCTAAACATCAACTAAACATCAACAAGAGCTAGTTTGAGACATTCATGGGTATAAGGAAATAGATTGTTGAAGTGGCCATGATTTCTTTTTGTTTTGTTTTTTTTAACTTTTGATACAACATTTACACATTCACTGTTGTGGATAAGAATTACAAAATTGATGTTTCACACAGTATGTTGATCTGTGACATGATGTGAATAATAGTAATGAATAATAATGAACATCTGGTGCACAAATATGATGTAGATCATAATAGAACAGTGCATATTTGCTTTTGGAGATGTGTATGCCAATAACCAATAAGAATACAGACGAATACCTGGAAAAGCAACAGAAACCTGCATTTATATTTACTAATATTAAAATTCAGATCTTTATTACAATGCCATTGACAGAGTAATCAAAAAAGGAAATGCAATTTCATTGTGGCAAATTCTTCACAGGAGTTGCATGCTAGCAGACCTCACTGTTTTTGGAGGGGGTAGGAGACAGAAGGGGTCTGTGAGCAGGGATGGAGCAGGAATTACCTCTTCCCATGGGGGAATGGGGGAGGGAAGAGAAGGATTTTGGTTCTGGTGGAGAAAAGTTTTATTTGATCTACTTTGCACACCAAAGAGGTGTTTTCTTTCTGCTGGTACTGCTATCAAAACAAAAATAGCAGAGCAGCAGAACCCATGAATGTTTCCTCATCTTGCTGTTGTATCTCTCTCTCATCATCATGCAGCCTTCTACGTACCTTAGGACTGCACTCCTATTTTAAATGTTCTGGTGTAGAAGGTCATGGGTAGCCTCAATGCAACTTAAGCCATTTCTGCAGTAGACTGTTAATAGCGCTGTTATACCACTATACCAGTCTATAACAGTCTACTGCAGAATTGGCCTTACTCTTCCCTTATAAACATCCCAAAGAAGAGGGACATGTATGTTCATGCACATTAGCATGTGTTAAAAGTTTTAAAGGTGGTATTTACCAATGAGTGGGTGTTATAGCTCAGTGGGAGAAGCAAGTTAAGGCCGAAGCTTGTTTCAACTGCCAAGTTTTCCAGTTAAAAATGGTCTCAGGTGACAGAAATAGCAGTTGGTGGCATCTATGTTGGCATAGTGGTGAATCTGTTCTTGCTTTTAGTCTAAACTGTAAAGGACTTACAGTTTAAGTCCTTTACAGTTTAGACTGAATCCTATATACAAAATATGTTTGGCACATCAGATACCTCTTTTAAAATTTGGACCATAGCCCTGGGTTTTACCCGCCAGCTACATGGGAACCACCAGTTGCTGTTGGGTAAGTGTACCAAGGCTGTAGGAGCCAGCATAGTGTAGTGGTTTGAATATTGGACTAAGACCTTGGACACCAAGGTTTGATTTCACGCTCAGCCATGGAAACCCACTGGATGACCTTGGGTGCGTTACATACACTCAGACACAGAAAACCCTGAGATAGCTTCACCTTAAAGTTGCCTAAAGTCAGAAATGACTTGAAGAGACAAAGCAGCAGCAACAACAACAAAGCTGGAAAGGCCTCTGCCCGAAACATTAGAATGGTAATAGAAGACAGAGTAGCTAGTACTATAATAAATGGACCAATAGTCTTCTTACATGATACAGAATAATATCATATGCATTGACATAGCATAATGGTCATCTAATTTGTGATCAGCAACTTCAGAAGATCCAGGTATCAGTGTCTCTATCTAGATCCTGTGGGGGTGTGACATGATGTATGGCCAAAAAGGGGAAAAAGGCATTTCTGGGTGTACAAGGAGCGTGTACTTTGGTTTAAAGAAGAAGTGTACTTCCAGGAGCATGGTTTGCCTTTCAAACTAGATGTGTACTCATTTAGCATTTTGTTTTTTAACTTGGAAATGTACTGAATTTACACAAAAATGTCTTTGAGGCTGCATCCTGCTGCATGCTGCCCATCTCTGCTTTAGACTTTATGCTGACACCAAGTACTGTAGCAGCCTGAGGAGATTATACGTGTGCTATCATTGTTAGAAATACACTATGCTTCAGAGAGAAGGCTTTCTTTCTGATGGCACCCTGACTTTGGAATATCATTCCTAGTGAGCTGAGGCTCTTGCTAATCCGGTATTCTTTTTGGTACCCAAGTTAAAATGTTCCTTTTTATGCAGGCATTTTGAAGAGAATTTTCAGTTTCAATACTGGATAAAATTTATATCATTAAAATGAGTATAGTTTGCTATCTGTTGTGAATTTTCTGGCTTTTCTGAATTTCATGCTTCTGTTCAATTTTTATTTTTATAGTATTTTTATGATTTTTTTACTTGATTTTATGTACCTCACTCTGTTATCCTCTTTTGTGTTGAAGCGATATAGGAACTTGAAAAATTAATTAAATATTAAACTAAATTAAACAGAACTAAGCAGTGGGGCAGAGACATGAAAAACCTCTTTGGACAGAAATATTATTATTAATTTTTAATTAATTAAGACATGATTAATTAATTAATTAATCATTAATTATTAATTTTTCTCTGGCTTTTTTTTCTTGAGATTTCTGCAAGAAATCCATGGGGCTTGCGTTTAAAAGAATTAGTCCTGTGTTTTCCTTTTTCTTTATATACATTAGAATGTACCTCCCACCTATTTTTTAATGTTACTAGACCTTATCTTCCCTCTTCTAACTAGAGAAATATGGGTGAATCATATATTAATATTTCAAGCTTTTAATGAAAAAGCACTGGTGAATGTATGTGTCCGTATTTTCCTCTAAACTGATTGAATTTTTTAAAATGTATTTTTTTAAAAAAAGTTGACAGTATAGTTTTCAAGATAATATTCAAATATGCATCATCTGATTTCTACTCACTTAAAACCTGAAGGATAGTCTGAAGGAAGTTTCTTGTTTTCCATTGTCAGAATGTTAAGCTCCTAGCACAGTTCTCCATTCCAGCTAAGCTGAAATCTCCAGAATTCAGAAGTCTACCCTTCTGCTATATGATAGTTTCACAGGTTGGAGATCTGTACAGGGGTCTTGGCCCACTTTCTTTCTTAAGCAACCATTGGGTGTGAAAAGTGGTAAGATGATAAGGATGATGGGACTACTCCCAAATTGAAAGGTAAATGTAAATAAATTCCCTCTGTTACCCTGTTTACTGGGGGTCCTGGGAGGGAATCCAAAATGTGCTCAACTAGACTCAACTTTACCCTGCTGGGATTGTCAAGAAGCTTACATGATTATGATATGGGTGGAAAAGGGTTTAGGGCTAGTTGTTCAGTACTTTATCTAGTCATGTCACAAATTTGCTCATCTATTTCAGCATGGCAGAGATGGTTGTGGGGCAATTACTTTCCTGGCTTTCATGCTTAACATTCTGTTCTGTTTGCACATGTACCGTATTCATCAAGAGCCCTATTCTGTACATGTCCAATCATTTCTTGGAGAGATCACTTCCTGGAGAGCCTACATGCTCCTCCGTGTTTGTTCTTTGTAACAGAACCTAGCAGACATATAGGTTTTATCTTATTTCTAAATTCTTGTGGTTTAATGGTCCTGCCTTTAAGACAGACAACTGGAGAAGTATAGCCTTTAGGTCATGTTGAATTATGATTCTGTTTCACTTTACACAGTTACTACAAAAGAAGTACTTGATAAAGCTTGTCATAGAGTGTTCTGTTTCCAAACAGACTTTTATGTGCCCTCTGGTGTGTGTGTGGGGGAATCTTCTCACATATAGAAAACTGTCATCCTGAGGAAGAGGGTGAGTGCAGCCTCCTCATAATGTTTGAAGACAAAAGGCTGGGCTGTGGCTTCATTTGCACAAAATGCTTGCCATTAGTAACAATCACATATTCTGGAGTACACTACCTGATTGCCCCACCTGGGAGAAGCTAAAGCAGAGATGGGAGAATTTCTGGCTCTTTGGGTATTGTGGGACTACAACTCACATAAGGCCTAGCTAGCACAGTCAGTTGTAAAGGCTGATGGGAGTTAAAGTCCAACAGCAGGTAGAAGACTGCATGTGTCCTTAGCCTGTTGGCCTTGGAAAATTTATATCTTTGGATTAGACATAGCAGTATATCATAATTTCAGCTGGTTTTCAAAGTTACTCACTTCTCAGTGGTACCGGGCCGCATCTCCCTGTAGCTTGATACAATTCAATTGGCAAGATTGGATATAACTGGCAAAATACATTAATTGGCTTTGATATAAAATGTACCCTGCCATGGCTATATAGCCAAGATGGCCAAGAGGAAAAGACTGATTGAACACTAGGCATGATGAGATCATAGTCAGAAAATCACCAGGAGATAATACACTATTGCTAGCTTTAACAATTCTGCTTTCTTAGACAATAGAGACCGGGAGATTCTCACCAGACTGTTGTCTCAAGTCCTCTTCCCTTCACCCTGCAATCTATCCCATTATCCTAAAAACCATCCACAAACACTGAGCTGTCAGACAACCATCCACATATGCAAGGAGAATTTGCAAACTCTCCCCTTTACTCCAGACATATACACAGGGATCTGCAATACTTTGTTTGAACCCACATCCTAGCAGGGCATTGTGCAAACACCTGTTCCAACACCTGGCTGATTGCCGGAGCCCATAAAGAGATTTTCTCAGATGCCAGACTTGGCTTTCCCTACCTTCAACTACAAATCCATCAGGCTGGAGCATGTACACATTTTCCTCCAAATCAGCATTAAGATAGGCAGTAGTGATATCAAAGTGTGTGATGACAGCTTTTCTCTGAGCTGCTAGGAAAAACACCAATCTGATAGACTGTGCTTTCACAGTTGGGGAGTAGATCTGATCTGATCCAGATCACTAATGCGCTCTTTATGTTTCACCTGCCCATCAGCAGTGGGCTTCAGCTTGTAAACCCATTTGCTGTCAATTGGTTTCACACCCTTGGGCAAGTCACACAAAGAATACACATTGTGCTGAACAATGGAATCTATTTCACTTTGCATAGCATCCCACCAGGGCCCTGCCTGCTGCTCAGGCATTTTTTCAACATCAGCAAAGCACTGAGGCTCACAGTTTACAGCACACACATGAACTGCTAGAGACTCAGGGAAAAATGTTTAGGTGGAATGCCTTTTGTTTTTCTTTGTGACCTTCTGGGGATGGGACGACCGTCCCTTTCTTCAGCACTGCGAGACCTTTTCACTGAGTATTCGCGTTCTCTCTCCTCTGTGTGAGGTTCCGACACATCGCTTACAGCTCTCCCCCTCCACGTGTCTCCCTCCTTCTTTGTTTTAACTCTTGAGGAACTGGGAGCGAAGGCTGAAGGCTGTCCTGGCTGAGAGCCCGGCAGACCAGCCACAGGGAGAAGAACTTCAGAAGCTGCCTGAACAAGCGCCCAATTTGCATGTTCCTCAAAAGAGGCATTTCTAGACACAACACAGGAATTGCTACCAGCATGAAAATGATACCCTTTGCAATTGGGCTCATAGCCAACAAAACGCAAACGCTGGGCTTTTGGTTCCCCCTTTTTCCTTTGACCCTTGGGGATGTGCACCCAAGCAAAACTCCCAAAACTCCCATGTGTGCAATGGAAGGCTGTTTATCAAACAAGCATTCATAGGGAGTTGCATCAACCACGGAACTCCACAACCTGTTGTGTATGTAGCAGGCAGTCAGAACTGCCTCACCCCAAAACTCAGAGGCAGATCTGCATCGAGGAGCAAACTGTGCATTAGAGTCTGCAGGACCCCTGCATTGCGCTCAGCCACTCCATTTTGCAGAAAATGTACCTGCTATAGTCATCTACTAAGACAGCGAAATATCTGCCCCCCCCCAAGGAGGGTTTACTTAAAGAACCTACAATATCACAGTTTACCAACTGAAATGGGGCAGTTGGCACACGGGAACTGACCCTTGGTGCTGGAAGCAAAGACACCACGAGTGCCCAGGTTGCATCGAGGGAATTCAGGATACAAAATACCTTGTCATTTTCAGGCAAAACCTTACCTCTCTCACAAAGTGACGAAAACAGATCTGAAAACTCTGCCAAATGCTGCCTCATTGGGACGCCTGGGGCTAATTTTGTGTTATAGAGGCGAAAACACAAAGCGTGCTTGGCAGCTTCAGTTTAACTAAGATATAGTTCTCTCAGTTTCACCCAGCCCTCTCAAGGAGTGGCAAGATCCCTAATATACGTGAGCTGGTCATCTTCCACAGCCAGGAAGACAATTGACATAACACGCCTTGTTGCTGCTGCTATCTCAGCTGCCATGCCTTGGAGAGAAAGGGGAGCTGTAAAAGTACCCCACAGCCCCTCAGCTCGCAAATACTTTTCCATGCGAGCCGACCACGCAAGATAATTAGTTGCGTTTAGTTTGACAAGGGGCAAACCCCCAGGCATCACTTGAGCCATTGTAAAAACAGCTCAAAAACCTTTTAAAAAACACTCCTCAGAAAACAGTGGCTTCTCTTAACAGGCATACTTTGAAGCGGCACGCAGAGGTGGATGGACCGCAAACCATCCTCTGCTACCATGTTGCAATATAGGAAAGAAACTTGTGAAAAATAAAACCCGCTTCAGACATTCTTGCCTGCTCTAAAGGAGTTAAGGAAACACTCCAGAAGCCAGCTAGCAATTTAACTACATTTATTGCGGATAATAAATCAAGCTGAACTAGGTCACAGCAAAGCTAGCCATCTCTAACAGAACAGAGAAACAGAAGTCAGACAAAAACCTTTCAGTGACTGTTGTTAAGTAGGCATGTACAGAGACATGAATACATGAACAACACGTGAACAACAAGTCGGAGTCATAACAACGCTGTGTCTCAACATACACACGAACACAGCTGCATGTTCCAGAAGACCAGATAACACATAGACAGTATACTGCACTACAGAATAACATTCCCATGAGAACAGGCTTTAGCCTGCTAGTCTAAACAATTCTACAAGCAGCTTACTTTCTCACACATTGGAACTTTGAAATGGTGAAGCAAGGAGTCCACTATATGTTTCATACATTGTGACACTTTTGTCACCTAATGCTAAAACTATCAGCTTATTCTGGACCTCATTGTCCATTCTGCAAACTCCATTGTTTACTTGGCCAGAGAGCCATTCACACCCATGCCCTCCAGGCAGAAATAGTGTATAAAACCCCACAGTTTTGATTAGCTAATTTACAGTACACTGATTGCTGGTTGCCACTCAGCCACACTGATTTCTGATTATGTACTGTCCTTAGATTAAAGTCTAAGCTGCATCACTACTTCCTTGCTGCTGTTCTGGATCGGTAAATATTCCCCACTCCCTGAAGTCTCTCTGTCCTTCTTTCCTCCCTTTACCTTGGTTAGACTTGTGTGAGTGTGTGACCATTTGGATTTTGTGTGTGAGTGACTGAATTTACCTCAATAAAACACATTATTTTGGAGGGTATCCCTTACATACTGGAGAGTTTCCCTTCAACTCTTCCCTTCTGAGTTTCCCAGTCATTGTCATCTATTGCAGAATAGAAATATGTGTGTCACACTTGATTGTTTTCTCTTCATGTGAAATAGGAATATGTCTTTTTAATATATTGAAGTGAGATTGGTATCATCTTCTTTTCCTTTGCTTCCTTCCAGAAAATAATTTGGGCCGTCCAAATTAGCGACAAACTAATTCAGAAAGAAAGACTGTGTGTTTATCGAAATGATTCTTAGGCCCTTTCTGCAGCTTACCTTTTAACGATGCTGGAGCATGGGCCTTGTGTGAGAAGCCTGGGCAGGAAGGCTCTCGCAAGCCTCCTGCTTCCCTGCTGCTCAGACTCTGCAGCTCCTTCCTGCTCACGCCAGAGCCCTGCCCACGCCCTGCCCCTTCCTTCCATAGTGCAGCCTGGGAGTTGGAGGCTGCACTGAGGAAAGGATGCACAACCGGCCTGGCTCCAGAGGCTCTGCACTGCAGGTAAGTGCGGCCCAGCGCCGTGAGCCTTGTGCAAGCGCGGGTTATTTTCGGCTAAAAGCCAAAAATAAGAAAATGCATATTCGCTGCGCGTGCAGGCCTTGAGCATGGCGGAAATGGGAGTGCATCATGCAGACCACTCCTCACATTTATGCTACACTCAAGGGGCTCTTTCACTTGCAAACTGCCATGCGAAAAGCGCCTTAGTCCTAGCCCAAACAACCAATGTTAGGGGATGATGAAAGCTGCAGTTCAACCACATCTGGAGACACACACATTGATCTCTGTAGATAACTAGCTAGAGATTATTTTTCTTTATGAAAAAGAAGTGGCTTAATTTCATAGTTTAATTCCATTGTGCTGAGAATCCATGGCTAGCCTGGAGGGCTTGCCTGGAAGCTCATACTAATTTCTGTTAATTGACTAAGTGTTTTAGCAGTCAATTATTCTATAAGATGTATCAAAGAATCATAGAAGCATAGACCTGGAAGAGACCATAATGGCCATCAAGTCCAACCCTCTGCCATGCAGGAACACACATTCAGAGCATCACCAGCAAATGGCCATCCATCCTCTGTTTAAAGAAGAAGAAAGTGACTCCACCATACTCCAGGGCAGCATATTCCACTGTTGAATAGCTCTTACTATCAGGAAGTTCTTCCTGATGTTTAGGTAAAATCTCTTTTCCTTTAGTTCGAATCCATTGCTCTGTGTCCTAGTCTCTGGATCCGGAGAAAGCAGGCTTGCTCCATCGTCAACAGGAGATCACTTCAAATATTTAAACACGGCTATTATGTCTCCTCTTAACCTTCTTTTCAACAGGCTAAACATACCTAGCTCCCTAAGCCACTTCTTCTGGGACGTGTTTTCTAGACCCTTCACCATTCTGGTCACCTTTCTCTGGACATAGTACCTCACATTTCACCCTGTTAAAATTAATTTTGTTAGATTTGGCCCAGCTCATAGGTCATTTTGAATTTTGATCCTGCCCTCTGGGCTATTAGCTATCCTCCTAATTTGGTGTCTTCTGCAAATCTGATGAGCTCTCTATTCCATCATCCAAGCCATTGCTAAAGATGTTGTCTTTAGACATCATTCCTATTTTTTTTAGACACCTCCCATTTTTCCTCCTCCATGGAATTGCTTTAAACTGTGCCTTCAATATCTCCCTTTTAAGAAACACCCATCCATCATAAACTCTTTTCTGTTTTAGTATGTCTGACCATGAGATGGCACCTAATATTTCCCTAAGTTTACTGAAATCAACTTTCTTAAAGTCTAGAATGCTTGGCTTCACCGTTACACTGTATAACAAACTGTTACTGCAGTTCCTGAGCCGCACTTGGGGTGACATTAGATATCACTTTGATATCAATAATTCAGCCTTCCTTACCCATTCCTTCCCACCTGCTTGCGAGGCCCCTGGACAAGCACGCAAACAGGCTTGGTCACTAATCGCTGTAATATTCAAAACAAATACAGGCTGGCCAGAAATAGCCAAACTGCCGCTTCAGGAGACCTCACGGCAAGTACCCTCATCACGTATGCATGCTACTTACAAAGAACTCCCTGCCCCGAGCAGGCAGCTTGATTAAAAGAATCCTCATCTGTCAAGCACTTTGTGTTTGCAATAGTGTCTACTCTATTGTCAATTCGGACCTAACTCATTCATGCTAAATTCTGACCTTTCGGAGGCTTTGTCTCCAGCCTGAAACTCATTGTTTTCTCCAAGTACGGACTAGCTTGTGGCTACATTGTCCCCTATAAAAACCCCTGACTTTGTGAGCTTCCTTGGATCGCTCCCGACTTCCATCCAGCCTTGCTGCCGCGTTGCTTGGTGAGCCTTCCCTTCAGTCCCACGTACTGAGACTCCATATCGCCGAACTTCTGCTGCAGACTACCGTGGCTTCAGGACAGGTTTCGTATTACCCTAAACCAACAACTCCTCTATCCCACTCCAACCTTTATTTCTTTAGTTCTCTGCATGAGTGTGTCGCATACACTGTTTGATTGTATTTTAATAAAAACCACAATAATTATTTCAATTCTGTGTGCTCCTTGACTTGGCCCGACCCCATAAACGCTGGGTAAAAGATCTCACTCTGTTGCCCTGCTTCTCATATTGCTGCCTTGTGCTCTTGGCTAATTTCCCCCAACTTATATAATTGAGAGCACATTTAGGTGTCCCTCCCAGGACCCCAGAAAACAAGGTAACAAAACTCCTGGAGACCATGGGCACTCCCACCTAAGGATGCTGCCACTTCTACCCCATTAACCAGGTCATCATTATTGGTTAGGATCTAAAATTGGTTAGTATCTAAAATAGCTGATCCCCTTTTCGCGTCTTCCATCTTTTGGACAATGAAATTGTCTGCAAGGCAATTGAGGAATTTGTTAGATGTGATATTCTTGGCAGAATATGACTTCCAAGAAATAGGAGAATTGAAATCTCCCATTACTACTATTTTTTTTTTAATGTGTGATCATCTGTTTTAGGAAGGCCTGATCTGAGTCCTCAGTCTCGTTTGAGGGTCTGTAATAGACCTGCAAAATGACATCCCTCTTTTTTCTCTCCCCCTTAATTTTTACCCAGATGGTCTGAACCTGGCTTCTAGGATTTAAATCATGAATCTCTTCACAGGTGTAAACAAACTTGACATATAATGCTACTCATCCTCCCTTCCTGTTTGGTCTATTTCTCTGATATAGATTGTGCTCCTCTATTACTACATTCCAATCATGAGTCTCATCCCACCAGGTTTTAGTGATGCCTATTATATCATATCATATCTGCTTTGCTGTATTTAGAGTTCAATTTCATTTCATTTATTTCCCATTTCCTGTGCACCCACCCCCTTAGACCATGTGCATAGGGAGAGCACAGAGCCAGAAACGAACACACTCACATAAGCCTTTAAAATCAAACTGTCAAGGATGTCCTCTCAGACACAGATTACCTTCTGCTCTCTCCTAAGGGCTGCTAGTTCTGTTGCAGGAGCCCAGAGAACACAGAGACCACAGAGCAAGAAAAAGAGTAATTTATTACGCGCGGGCTTTTGGTCTTTTGGAGACATCCAGCCAAAAGCCCGCGCGTAATAAATTACTCTTTTTCTTGCTCTGTGGTCTCTGTGTTCTCTGGGCTCCTGCAACAGTTCCACCCCCAAGCAAGTCAGTGACTCAGCAGAAGCCCCATTCCTTTAGACCATGTGTGCAGGGAGCAAATCATTACTTTCACTGTAGCCTGCCTCATGAGTTAGACTATCCACTCAGGGAGTAAATCATTACTTTTACTGTAGCCTGCCTCAAGACTGTGGAATAGTATGGAACATAAATTTAAAGATTTTTATTTTTTTAAACAAATAATACACCTTGTGAAAAGAGCTCAAAATGGGTGGCAGAATGTATAATGAAATGTTTCTTTTTTTAAAAAAGAAACAGTAATTTATTTATTTATTTTACCCTGCATTTTTAAAAATAGAAAATAAACAGTAAGCTTGGCACTGAAAACACTTTTGTTTTCCAGGTTCCCAATGCAGCTGCTTTGTTGGAAGTGTTGATTCTCTTTACTATTGATCAGCATTCTATTCATCCTCCGCATTGTAAGAGAAACAGTGACCAACCTTGTGTTTGCACTCGCACAAAAGGGATGATGAACTCATGAATTAACTACGTAAAACTGCTTCATTGTCTATCTTGTTCCACTCTTTCTGACAGTTCTCAATATTTGAAACAAAACCTTTAAAAATGGTGCACATGCACACACAGAGTGCTTTTGGCTTTCAGGCCATGTTCAAATGAGGTTTTTTTGGGAGGGGTCATTGCACGATTAGCAGCTGTACATTTGAGGATCCTAATTGTTGTTTTCTATGCACACCATCAAATCTTTTTCCATCTTCCTCAAATTTTTGCCCTGTAATGTTTTTAAATAGTAACACAGAAGACAATGAAATTCAGGGTGGGTTGGTCGCACTTCTTATTTTTAGCTTAGTGCTGTTTCATTGGCATTAAGCATCACCTATTTGCTACACTTGGTGGAACTGAGAAGTGTCATTTTCCCACTCTCCTTCCCCCAACTGTTTCATGAGCCAAGGAACAAGCATCTAAAATCATTTTCCCCCGCCAGCTGCACATGGGATTTGTCGTGACCAATTGCTAAGCCATTGAATGAAATTAACTTGAGATGTGCTAGCATGAAAAAATAACTGAAGGATTAAAAGAACAATAATGACAACAGCAAAACAGCACCATGTATACATTGCTGGAATTTGGAAGCCACTAGGGCAGTGCTTCTCATATTATCTTATGTGGAGGACCAGCAGCTTTTTCCCCAGTGTGCCAGAGACTAATACTACCTTTGTGCTGTATTATGCAATTATTCATAGCAATAATCATTCATACCAGAAACAATATAATTAATATATAATTAAATCTTTATTTTATGTTTATTTTATTAAGAAATAATACAATATTGAGTTTATGAGTTTGGGGGTAGAAAGGATGACATAAATAAATAAAATAATAGTAAATATTTTTCTAGTCTCAGTGAAAATGTTAAAAAAAAAACAGCCAAACCTCCTCACAAAGATATTACATATAAGACATAAATGATAAAATTATAATGAATAAAGTGTTTATTATGTCTTCAATTTAATATTACATATTTCTTTCTGCGTTCAACTCTATAAATATTTTCCATATTAATAATATATAAAAAAACCAGCATGCAAATTTCACCAAATAAATATTGACAACTGGAAACTAATCGTGAGAGTTCAATTTAGAAGGAAGCAGCTATGAGAATTGCTGTAAAAGGTTTAGTTATGAATGTATAATCCCTTGTTCAGTTTTATTACAGAGTGTTGGAAACATATTTAGTTGTTGTGTGCCTTCAAATTGTTTTTGATGTATGGCAGCCCTAAGGCTATAAGGCCCTAAGAAAACTTATCACAGAATTTTCGGGGCTGAGAGTGGAAGATGCACTCAAGGTGACCCAAGTCAATTTCCTTGATCAAGCGGGGAATTGAACCCTGATCTTTGAAGCTGTAGCCCAACATTCAAATTGTTACACCATGCAGCTTCTCTCATCATCTGTACACAGTTGCATTTCAAATTCTGACTTATTTTGTTTAAAACCATAATGTTCCTTAAAAATCCTTTTTAAATATTTCCAATAACTGTAAGTAAGAAAGCCAAATCATATTCTTCTGCTACTAACTGTTCATTTTTCATTCCCCTTGTCAAATGTCCAGGAGGTCTTTGAACATTAGCCATTTTTCTTTATCTGTTGTTGTTGTTGTTATTATCTTTATTTATACCCTTCTTTTGTCCTTGAAAGGACTCAAAGCAGCTTAAAATAATGTAAAAGAGAGCATAGTAAAAACTATAGCATACAAAAGTTAAAACATACATTAAACAAACAATAGTAATTAAAACAGTATTAAAATACATTATTTTTTAATTTTATTTTTATTAAAGTTATAGCAAACAATATTTACAAATAATTATTCTTTCTTTTTATAAATATATAAGAACCAGAAAGCAAAGAAATATATACAATCAAATTTATATACCTATATACTTATAAATTTATATACCTATCCAACATCTAATTCTATTTCTATTTCTTGTTCTTCTATTGATCTTCTATCTTAATCTACATAAATAGATAGATAAATAGATCATTTCCCTTTTTATATGACTTGCCATATCTTTGCTTGTTTTCATTCTTTTCATGTTTCTTTCAGAATCTCCCATTTTCTTTGTACGTATTTTTTAATTGGGTTCAGTTCTTCTCTATTTTTCCCTCTTGTTTCACCCTTAAGTGCCATTGTCAAATCATCCATCATTATCATTTCTGATAGTTTAACATCCCATTCCTTGATATCAGGTATATGTTCACGCTTCCAGTACTTTGCATAAGTAATCCTTGCATTTGATACCATATATAGCATTATTCTTCAATATCTAATATGCTCTTTTTCTATTTGATGTAACATATTTAAAAGAAATATTTCAGGGTGCAAAGGAATATTAATTTGTAATATTTCCAATATTTTCTTTTGAATGCTTTTCCAATATCTTTTAGCTTCAGGGCATGACCACTACATATGAAAAAATGTTCCTTCTTCTGTCTTACATTTCAACATTTACTGGAAATCTTGTACATTTTTCTTAATTTTGCTGGGTCTAAGTACCATCTATAGAGCATCTTAAAGTAATTTTCTTCCAGCTTTTCTCCCAATGTTCCAAGCTAATTTCATGTCCTATATTTTTTGCCCATTGTATCATTGAATCTTTAATTATTTCTGTCTCTAATTCTCTGTTTAATAATATTTTGTATAATCGAGCTTCCATATGGTTTTTTTTTTCAAGAATGACATTTTCAAATTCATTTCTTTTCCTTATACTTTCAAATCCTTCCAATTGTGAGTGTCAGGAAAGGGAGAGCACATTGCCAGCGAAAGCCAGCCCCTTGCTTCCCAAACTCTCCATTGTTCCAGCTCTGAGCCCCCAGTTAGACACCAGCAGTTTCCCCCAGGATTTCCTTGAAACAGTGGCCTGGAGAGTTCTTCCGCTCCGTGCTGGCTATCTGGGAAATCTCAAGGGAGACTGGGCATTTAGACAGCAAGAGGCTCCTGCCTCGCCAGATCCCAGGTTAACAATGGCACTTGCTCTGGCACCCCCCAACTTGACTCCACATACTCCCCTTTGCTGTAGTCCAGCCTGGGAGATTTCTGAAAGGGAGAGTCCCAAAAGCCACATGGAGGCGGACATGGCTACTGCCTTCCCCTCTGCAAAGTTGTTTTGGTGCCAGCGTGTCTTCATGCTCAGAGGCACCCAATTCATTGTCACACAGGTGATTTTGAGAGGGGTCAAGGCAGTCCTTGGCTCTGTCTCGATCACCATCTGGCCATGATTTCAGGAGGCACTTGGATTAGCTGCCAGCCTCCACCTTAATTCAGAGTGGAAAGGTCAGCCAGTTGATCCTGCATCGGTGGTCACCCCCGAGCCAGAGGATCCCAGTGTCCAACGACCCAATGTGAGCCCTCTAATTTGCCAGACTTCCTTGACTTGCAAGGGAGTGCCAGCCCTTGCTTTGTCTGAGATGCTTGTCTCAATCTACGAGGCGCTCGACAATGGTTGAATGGCCCCCAGTTTGTGGAGCGGAGATGGAGTGGTGACCTCTCTGCACTTCCGGTCTCTGTAAATAGTTTTCTCCTGGTTAGCTAGTAGTTTGCTTTAGTGCTGCTTGGTTTGTTTTTATTTTGCTAGCTCTTCCTTTTTCACCATTTTGAGGGGGGAGACTAGGAGAGTCTCCCTGTTCTGAGGTAGATCGGGCCTACAGAGTCAGCCCTGATACCCTGAGTAAGGCAGGTCCGACCAGGACGCCTGCCATCCCTGACTTTGAGGGATGGTCTTGTGCCATGGCATCCTGGGAAGTACGGGCATAGCTGCGAGGGTTTAACAACACTCTCAGTAGAACCAGGTCTGACTCTGAAGTACCGAGCTACAGCCCAGAATGGTATCCATCTTGGAGAGACCTCTCTCCCCTTTCTCTTCGCGTGCTTGGACTGTTAGGGTGAAAACAGTCTTAAACCGCTCCCTAGTCGCAATTCAATTCAGCCATATACTCCAAAGGTAAAATGTCCACTCTCCGACGCCCCATAAGGGTTGGCAAGACGCTTGGCCCCGGTGCATTGTCATTCATTTGCATATGTTAATAGAACATTTGCATGTGTAGACCCATCCATCTTGGACAATCTCCGAAAGCGTCAATGTCTGCTCTGGCAACGAGTGAGCGCACTCTGTGCTTGCTTTTGATTGGCTTGTAATTCTATTTTTCAACTGGTATTGGGGAAGCCCTCACTGCCCGGCGAAGGCCAGAGTCTAACCTAGTTCAGCTAAGACCAGAGCTCCATCCAGTAATGCTGAGCAAGTGGGTACCTATGCCATTGCAAACGGAGCTTCCGCACATGCAGGATTACATTACAGATTCGCTCGCATGGGCTTTGCAGTGAAATACTGGAGGAAGCAAAATGTGCAGGCCTGAGCTACCCAGAAGGTACCCTTGCATGGAGGCCCCCTACCAAGGTGCGGTCAGACCGTCTTCCACCTTAATGTGACCAAGGTCTGGGACAGTCACCCATGTCTCCTCCATGTTAACATCCTTCACCTGGCACTTGTACAACCCACCGAGGTTCCCCCATTGTTATAAAACTCACAATCCATATTCCACTCCCAAGGGGCTTCACGCCAGCAATTTGCATTGAATATTTGCATTTGCCATAACCTCTGTCAGTCTTCCTTCTAATAAGAGAAATAGGTCCAGCTGAGGCCATCCTGGATATGGCTGCCGCCCCAGAAGCATCGTGGTGTGTGTGCGTATATGTAAATCCAGCCACACTACAGCTCCAGTCAAGGCACCCGGCCCATGTCAACAACACGTTCCTGTTCCTGCTCCTGCAGTTGGAATGTTCAGCCAGCCGCACCTCCAACAAAATAACTGCCCGCTTTCCTGTTTCAGACTGTTCCTGTTGCCGCTCTACAAACCCATTCCTGAAAAGAGCTAGCATGCCTGGGCTAGCTCAACCCTGGATTGGAATTACTTTGGTGCCTGCAATCTCCAGACCCCGAACTTTCCCCGTTCCCGGGGGGTGGGTACAGAGACTTTGCTTATGCCTCACTTCCCCAGGACTTTGGACTTGTGTTGCCATATTTCCAACTCCTTGGACTTATTTCTGCCCGCATTCACCCAAATTCCTGTTGGAAACTCTTCCCGCATCATCACTATTTAACTGCCCACATTCAATAACTCTGCCCACATTTCCCATTTGGAACTCTGCTTGCAGGAATACTGCCCGCATTCAGTATTGCCTCCATTTTTCATTTAAATATTACCTGCATTTGCAGTTTTGAATTGTTGCCATTTTACATCCGTTGTGCAGAATGTATTGCATTGCATCTGCTACTGTATTTCATTGCATTTGTTTGTATATTATTAGCATTAGGCTTTCTTGTTGCTTGCTTTGTATTGAATTTGTTGTTAGTTAGGGAATGTTTTATTTAGATAGGAATATTCAAAATCCTTTGGTGTAATACGCCTCCGAGATCCGTAGACCTCTATTCGGCTCTAAAATTCCTTTTGGAAATGCTTGATTGGAAAATGAACAATTTGTACCAAATTGCCCATTTTCGGGGGAGGATTGTTTTTACGGCGTTCTGGTCTGGTCTTTGGTGAATTAAAAGATATCATTTTGATATCACAATTCGGCCTTTTCCCACCATGAGCTGCGTGTTTGTTAGGTCCCTCTGGACAAGCGCGAAGCTAGGCATGGGAGACTAGTATCTTTCACCATACATAGCCAGTTCCGCTTTAGGGGGTTACTGCCCGAAACAAACACCTTCATTGCTAAACAAAAGAGTTCTTTGCCTGTGAAAGCACCTTGGCAACCCGGCACTTAACGGCAAAGCTAGCCACATCTGCATACCAGCTATACCACTGTTAATTCAGTTCATAACTCAATCATGTAAATCCTGACCTTTCGGAGCCTTTGTCTCCATCCCGAAACTCATTGTTCTCATGCAAAAACCAGACTAGCCTGCGGTCGTTCTGTCCCTATAAAAGTTGTTTCACTTTGGGAGCTCTTTGGAACTCTCATTGAACTGAACTGAAATCACTTGAAATCACTAAGCTGAAATCACTCGAAGCTCTGTTTGTATCTTCGTCCTCGCCTCGCTACTGCTCGGCTCCACAGATTCCCCTCAGTCTACTCACTGGGTTTTCTTCCTTATCTCCAATTGGCGTCTCCAGGACTTTGGACAGGTGGGTATTGCTTATTTCTTGAAACTTTCTTTCTCCTCTCTCTAGTTAGGTGTGTTTGAGTTTTATTATTTTCTTTGCTTAATAAAACTTAGTATTCTGAAACTGCTTGACTCCTCACTGACCTGAACATAGGATAAAAGGTCTCGCTGCGTTGCCTTGCCTCTCGTTAGCCAAGAGAGTGCTCCAGCTAATTTCCCCAATTTTGCTTGTTTGGTTTGGTTATTTGGGTGCCCCTCACGAGACCCCCAGTTTACAGGGTAACAGTGGGCCTGAGTCTGCTTTTCCTCCTACAGTTCCATAGGCACAGCCCAGTCAGGCAGTGGCAGCAACGGCAGCAATAGCTGGAAGGAGAAATGCTTGCCTTTGGTGGAGTCTCCTGGACAAGTCTTCCTGGGGCTTCCTCTCCTGCCAGAAAGTGCTGGAACATCCCAGGCCCTGCTGG
Organism: Iguana delicatissima; assembly: GCA_948472985.1. Classification (NCBI taxonomy): domain Eukaryota; kingdom Metazoa; phylum Chordata; class Lepidosauria; order Squamata; family Iguanidae; genus Iguana; species Iguana delicatissima. The sequence goes on from CAOKZL010001809.1 coordinate 79,393, forward strand.
ACTCCAGCTTTTATTTGCCAGCTCCCTCAGCTCTAAAGCTGGGACAGGTGGGATAGCAGGCAGAATCTGCTGAGTCACAGATGTGGTGTGCCTTAGGTAAAACTTTAAGATCTACTGTGCTCCCAAAATTTCTTCATCTCTATACGTGGGAAAACTGACCCAACATAGATCAGCTCAATATACAGAACAAAACTTGGGTTACCCATGAAGCTAGATATTTATGAATTCATTTAATATCCCTCCTTTCTCTTGAGAGATTACAACACTGATTAAAATAAAGGACAGCTAAAATTTTGGCAATAAAAAAGTGAAAAAGTAGATAATTAAACTCTCCTATTAAAACACCACAATTGAAAACAGTACAAAACCTTAAAACCCTATAACAATAATTTAAAAAAAAAATCAAAATATGTATGATAATAACAGTAAAAGTATATCACACACACACATTTTAATCTAAGACCCTTTTGCAGAATGAGCTAATTCCCAAATACCTGTTTAAGTAAAAGGATCTTTAACTGTCAGTGGAAGGACAATAGAGAAGGGGTTAGCCTAGCCTCCTGTGGAAGAGGATTCTGCAGCCCGTGAAAAGACATCAAGAAGAAGGAGGACTTCCGGTTTGATCGTGAGCTGGAAGACACGATCTTCTGCGCTCTGAGAAGAAGATCACCACTGCTGTTAGCTACTGGACGAGCAAACCTGAGATCCAGTTCGTTCTGCACCCCGGTAAGAAGAGGGCACTAGAAGAGATGTGCGACTAAACACCAGGTTGATCCCACCGGAACGATCGACTAGATCAGTGGTTCTCAACCTGTGGGTCCCCAGATGTTTGTGGACTTCAGCTCCCAGAAGCCCCAGCCACTATGGTCAATGCTCAGGGCTTCTGGGAGCTGAAGTCCAAAAACATCTGGGGACCCACAGGTTGAGAACCACTGGACTAGATCGTGGGGAACGAGACAACTGGACTGTCACCGCCATTAGAGCTTCGCTGCAGCAGTTAGGAGTGTGTGTGTGGGGGAATCCCCTCCTCGAAGAACTCCAGCTGACAGACCCTTCTGTAAGAAGAAATTAGCGAGGGGATCCTGTTAAAGGTTTATGTTATGTTATGTACAGAAGACTTTAAGTTGGAACAGAATTTCTACTCCGGGAATTTCCAACTGCTTCAGCTCTCTATTTGAGAAGACATGGTAACTTCCCCCCTCCTTGACTGACTGACTGTTTAAATTGCCTAGAGACTTCGTGATAAAGATATTTTTATATTTCCATGTGGGGGAGGTTTCAAAGATTATAATTAATTGTTGACTGACTGATTGGATTTTTGTGGTGGTGAAATTGACTGTAGCGAACTGAGATGATTATTTTAAATGAATTTGGAGTTACCCTGATTATGAAGTAGTGACTAAGCTTTTTGACTAGCATTTTGACTTCCGTCAATGGACTATTTCTTAAGCTGGGTTATTGTTATTAAAAAGAATTTAATAGACTTTATTTTTGGGAAAAAGACTGGCACAGTTTGAGACTGATTTTTTTTAGAGGAAGAAGACGGGACTGAAAGGAAAATTGGAATGTGCTAGACAGCAAGGACAGAGAGTGGCATTTTCAAGGACAAAGGATGAAAGACTGTGCTGTAATTGAAAATATTGACAGAAGACCTTGAAGGAGCTTAACGCAATAAATGCTGGTGAGAAGAAGATAGTAAAGAAGAATACAAGAATACAAGAGGAAGAACACAACGTAGGGTATTGAAGGTTAATGAATTGATGACTCCAATTAATGAATTTGAATTTAATGTGATGAACTGAATTAAATTAACTGAATCAATTAATTTGCAATTCAAGGTATAGGACTGTAGATAACAATATGAACAATTCTTATTAATAATATTATAAATTATAATGAACACAAGCGAATGGTATAAAGGTTGTGTTTGAATTGAAGAGGGGTGACTGTATGAAGGAGGGGGTTAAACAGATAAAAATAGTTAAAATACTTAGTACCTTATTTTGTTAGATTGGAAAAAAAAATATATTGTATAAGTATATTGCTAATTATTGTTTGACAATATTGAAGTACTGAAGTGCTTAAATGTTTGGTACAATGCCTTGAGAGGTTTTGAAAAGATTGGTTAATTGGAAGGTGAGAGGGTGGATAAGCAATGACTTGTATATAAGTAATTTGATTTGTATATAAGTAATTTGAAATTTAAAAATTGTTAAAATCATCTAATATTGACTGGAAAATTGTTTGCTGAGGAGGTTTGAATTAAATTGTTTAACAATGCAAAAGACTAGGTCAGAGAAAACCAGACCAACAACTTCTTCAGCAGATCAGGAAGGAAGAAGAGAATCCTTTGATGAACCACCTGATTATCAAAAAAAAAAAAAAAAAAAAAAAATTCATGGAAGAAATGAGATCTTATATGGTGGGTATAAAGCAAGATTTGTATGAATTAAAAAGTCAAGGTACTGAAATGCAAGACACACTGGAACAAGTCAAAACAGAAGGAAAACAAATAAAAAAGATATAGAGGCAAATAAGAAAGAGATTAGTACCTTGAAACAGAAAATGTCATCAACAACAACAGAAATGGATAGACAACTAGACTTGTTGGTGTTAATGGAACAAAAGCAAATGGATTCGTGGATACGAATAAGAGGTCTAGAGGAAAAAGTAGATGAAGATATTAGAAAAAGGATAATAAAACTTTTAGCGGAATTTTTGCAAATGGATGAAGAGCATATGGAGATGGAAATAGATGTGATATATAGAGTAAGTTCTGTACCTCTAAGAAATAGCAATATAGCAATAGCATTTATTTCTATACCGCCCATCAACTAGTGTTATCTAAGCGGTTTACAATGTATTTTTAGCTAATTGCCCCCAACAAGCTGGGTACTCATTTTACCGACCTGCGAAAGGATGGAAGGTTGAGTCAACCTTGGAGCCTGGCAGGATCGAACTCACAACCTTGTGGTTGCAGTACTGGCATTTAACCACTGCGCCACCAGGGCAGAAAAAGAAATTGCCCAGAGACGTAGTAGTACAATTTAACAGAAGAACGATGAAAGACAGAATTATTGAAGAACACAACAGAGTACCATTGATGGATCAAGATAAACCGTTAATAATTCTTCGGGAAATTCCAGTTAGAATATTGAAGAAACAGAAAGATTATGATTTCTTAGTTATTAAATTAAAACAAAATCAAATAAGATTTAGATGGGATCATCTTGAAGGGGTTATATTTACATTTAATGGACAGCGGTACAGACTAAACTCAATTGAAAAAGCACAGGACTTTCTCCATAGACACAGACTAGAACTAGAGAAGACGCAAAGCCAAAATCACTCACAGAGATTTAAAGAAAGGATATCAGCAAGCACTCCAGTGGATGAGGAAGCAATCACTGAAAATCCAGATAAGGAAATACAAGGAACGAGAGAGCTGATTCAAGAAGTGAGAACGACAGATATTATAAAAGAAACAATGGGAGAGGACAAAATTCAAGAGACTAGTCTTATTGATTTGGATGTTGAAGAAATGGATTTGATTATAACACAGAAACAATGAATTGTTCTATATTATCTTGGAATGCAAATGGGTTGAACTCACCTGTTAAAAGGAAAAAGATCTTCCATTATCTTTACAAACAAAATCTAGATATCTGCTGTCTCCAAGAAACACACATTAAAAAAAAAGACAGTAAAGTGCTAGAAGCCCCCAAATTATGTGAAACATTTTTGTTGACAGCAACAGTTAAGAAAAGAGGTTGGATTGAGGCGAATATAGTATTGATCCCTAAAGAAGATTCTGAAACACTGACATGTAAAGATTTTCAACCAATATCACTTCTAAATGTGGATTACAAAATTTTTACATCAATCCTAGCAAATCAAATGAAAAATATCCTACTGGAACTTATACATGAAGACCAAACTGGTTTTATTCCAGGAAGGCAAATGAGATTAAATGTTAGAATGGTTATAGAGTTCTACGAATCCCATAATGAAAAAAGGGCGCCCTCATTTTCTTGGACGTGGAGAAAGCCTTCAACAATGTTAATTGGACTTTTCTAACAAAGCTTATTGAAGAAATGGAATTTGGAGAAAATTTTAGGCTATATATCGTGAACAGAAGGCTAGCATAATTATTAATGAGGATTTGTCAGAAAATATTCCAGTTTTGAAAGGGACTCGACAAGGTTGCCCGCTATCTCCTTCATTATTTGTTTTGGTGTTGGAGGTTTTGTTAAGGCAAATAAGGAATGAAGACCTAATCCAAGGAGTTAAGATTGGAAGAGATCAGTTCAAATATAAAGCGTTCGCAGATGATGTGGTGATATTTTTAGATGATCCTTTAACAAAAATGGGGAAATTTAATGAACTTCTTAAAAACTTTGGCAAAATGACAGGATTTAAAATCAATAAAGTTAAAACAAAAATACTTTTGAAGAACATTAGAGGATCAGAAAAAGAACAGATCGAGAGTGAAATACAAAGAGTGAAATATTTGGGAATAGAAATGACTAATAATAACACTTATTTGCATAAGAATAATTATCAAAAGGTTTGGAATCAAATTCAAAAGAAATTAAATATATGGAAAAAATTGGATCTTTCACTGATGGGCAGAATCTCAGTGATAAAAATGAGTGTTCTTCCACAAATAATGTTCCTATTTATGATGATACCAGTTGCAATACCTAAGAAGTGGTTTCAAGATTGTAGAAAAGAGTTATCTAAATTTATATGGAATGAGAAGAAACCAAGGATAAAATATAAATGGTTGACGGACACAAGACAGCGTGGAAGTTTCGCAGTACTGGATTTAGAACTATACTATGAGGCGGCATGCCTAGCCTGGGTGAAGCCATGGATCTGTTTGGATGACAGGAAGCTATTAACATTAGAAGGACACAACCTCCACTTTGGCTGGCATGCCTACATGTGAAACCCAAAAGCTTTTTAAAAATCATGTGATTAGGAAAGATTGTTAAAGGTGTGAGAGAAGTACAAATATTATTTCTGTCCTGAAAAACCATCTTGGATTTCTCCGTTGGAAGCATTATCAATTAAAGGATTGAGAAGAGATGGCAACTGGTGGAAGTATAAAGATCTACTAAAACAAATTGGAGAGGTATTAGTATTAAAGGACCAACAGCAGTTAAAGGATGAAGGATTAAAAATACAATGGTTTCCCTACATGCAAATAAAAGAGAGATTCAAAAAGGATATGCAAGAAGAAGGTATGGATTTCAGACAAAATGAATTGGAAGATTTAATGAAAAAAGGTGAAAAAAATCGCTTTCAAGATTGTATAAGAAGTTGCTATCCTGTAAGTTGGAGGAAGGAACAATTAAGGACTGTATGATAACCTGGGTCAAAGACTTTAACCATAATATTCTTCTAGAAAATTGGGAAAGAATATGGAAAAGTAATATGGTATATTCAAGATCTTATACACTCCAAGAAAATGTGTTGACGATGGTTTACTGTTGGTACCTTACTCCCAGCAGATTGGCAAATATGAACAAAAATATGAGTAACAAATGCTGGAAGTGTAAGTACCAAGTGGGATCTTTCCATCATATGTGGTGGGGATGTGAAAAGGCAAAGAGATTTTGGTACACAATAAGAGCGAATGTACAAAAAATATTAGAGAAGAAAATTGAGTTTACTCCAGGAATTTTTTTGCTGAGTATTTTTGATGAATCAATGGATTTCAGCACCAAAAGACTTATGTGGCACCTGATTGTCGTGGCTAGACTGGTTTACACCAGATATCGGAAATCATTTCACATCCCCATGGTGGAAGAATGGTTAGAGAAAATAGCAGAAATAGCACAAATGGATAAATTAACTTATAGACTGGATAATAAGATGAATGGTAAATTTTACAAAGCTTGGGAACCACTCACAAAATTTTTGGAAAAGAAGGGAATTGGCACAACAGGTTTTTAATTTTAAATAGCAATTTACTATTATGAAATAAGATGTTATATGACATATGGAAATAGTATTTATTAAACTAGATACGGTTATCATGAGTACTAGGGTGGAGGGAGGTGGAATATGAACAGAGAAACTGAAGTAATTGGTTTGTGTATGGAAGATTAGGGATGCTAAAGGGAAAAAAATTAAAAATTAAAATTAATAAGTGATATATGGAAAGTGTATGATAAATATGAGTGTTAATTATGCCTAATTAAGAAAAAGTTTGTGTAAGCAGACATATAATTTATTCCCTTTCTGACTTACAGAGGTTGATTTGTTATATAGTGATCTACATAAATATTTTTAAGCTGTATCCAACGAAAAGGGGGAAGCATTTTATGTTTGTTGGAGGTTGCAATTAATGTAAGTAATATTGTAACGTAGTATTTTTTATGTTAGATGTAGTTGTGATAATGGGGCTTCCCATTATCTAGGCTTATCAAAGGGAGACACTTCCCTCTTCAGGTAAACCAAGGGTTAAGGAGATGTTAGGATTACATCAAGGGTCACAGGGTGAGAGTTGACCAACCAAAAGGAAAGGGTCAGCATCACAGGTCACAAGGTGAGAACTGACCAACCAAAAGGAAAAGAGGTGGGCATCTTGGAGATGCTTCCAGATCCTTCCAAGGAGGAAAATATAAAAACTTCTGAGAGGCCATGTGGCCAGAGAGAGAGAAAGAGAGAAAGAGAGAGGGGAGAGCTGGCCCAGTTGAGCTGGCAGGCATGCTGTGTCTCCTGGACCCTCCCTCTCTCCTCCTTTAGACCATCTACGCCTATAACCTAATTGTGAGTAACTAGAAATAAGTAGTTAGTTGCGTTAGGGATGTTGTTATTTTGGGAATTGGCTGATCTTAAGAATGTATCTGTGCTGTTATATCTGTTTTGTAAATTCTTGTAACTAAGTGCACCTGGGGGGGGAGTCTCCCAAGTATATATTGTTTATTTGCATGTCTTGATTAAAACACTTCTACAAACCTCCGTTTCTCTCCATTTCCACGCCAGGGTTGGCACACGCTACACAGGACCTCTCTCACTCAGGAGAAAGAGGAGGGGGAAGATCCTTACTCTTAGAGATTAGGCAGAGTCCCTCCTGTTCTGTCTAAGTAATTCATAATTCAGGGTGGTGGTGGCAGCATACTGATAGAGTTGGGGAGATTGCCAGTCGTTCCAAGCGTGGGAATCAGCTTTGGGAGGCTGGCAAGAACCCTAGTAAAACACTGGGAGTGAATTTCCAGTTTTGCAAAGGTGGAAGTCCACTTAAGAGACTGGAAATAAACCTACAGTGTCACAGTAGTATGTAGGGAGGATGTAGACCTACAATGTATGTCTTGTCTTTTTAGTTTGTGTAAATATTGTGTGAGTATGTGGTTGTTGTTTTTTTGTTTTATTTTTTTTTAATTTTCAACAAAAATATTAAAAAAAAAGATATCAAGAAGGCCCTCTCACATGTCCTCACCAGATGACCTTATGATAGTGGTTGAACTGGGAGCAAGCCTTCTCACAAGCATCTCAAAATTTGGACAGCTGTCCTGCAATTATCTTAAAATTTGGATAGACTCACATAGGGAGATACAGTCCTTCAGATAGTCTGATCTGTACCAGATAGGGCTTTGTATGTGTCATGACTAACACTATGAATCATGTCCAAGAACAAACTGTTTTCCAATGAAGTTTAAGTTCTCTGTTTCCAGATCCAGTCAGTACTACGCCTGCACAAATAAATACAAAAGGGAAGGACCACAATCACAGATGCATAAACTGCAAAAGTCCATCACAAATAAATAAACAAAGGGATGTTAAAGAATATAATAGCAGTTATAAATGAGGAATATATTACACCCAATATGGATAACAAATGAATGGGAATGTAGAAGTGTAGATCTAGATGGAATACAAAAACTTACAACCAAAAAAAGAAATCATTCATAGAACATTAGCAAAGCAATATAACAAATAAAGCAGCAAACTAAAGATGCAAAGAATGCTACTTCAGAAAGTAATGAGAAGAAAAAGGTAAGTACAAAATGAAGTTTATAACAATAACTTGGAGTGGTTTTGGAACTGGTGTTGAAGTCTCTTCAAAGGCCCCTCCCTAAACTGCAAATCCCAGGATTCCATAGGATGTTGAAAGTGGAATAATAGCACTATAACATTTAGTGCAGAAATGGCCTTAGACTGCCTTGTAGGGAATGGTCAAGGACTTCATATCTGCCATATGAGTCTGTCCCAAGAAAATCCTGACCACTTGACAGCCCATTGTGAACAACTTGGAGATAAAATTGCCGGTACTCACTCTGCCTTGGATGCTATAATTAATACAGACCTACTGAATGTAACTGTGGCTCCTGATTCTCCAGTGATAATGGATACTTTTCAATTTGTGCAATCCAAGGTTGTGAACAGGATTCTTGAAGATGAGAGAGCCACCATTCCTGACTCATTAAAAAGGCCAAAGGGGAACTAGCTGAATTGGTAAGGGAAGTGATTAATGCCTCATTAAAACCAGGCAGAAATCCAGCTTGTCTGAAGGACACAGTTATAAAACCATTGTTTATAAAACTTTCCCAGGATCCCACCATTCTGGAAAACTGCTGTTGTTCTCCAACATCTCCTTTTTAACCAAAGCTCTAGAGTACATGATGGTCTCCCAGTTCCAGGAATTTCTGGATTGGAAGAATCTAGATCCATTTCAATCTCTTTTCAGGTCTGGTTATGAAAAGGCTTTATTCACTTTGATGGATGATCTACACCAGAAACAAGACAAAGAGAGTGTGTCCCTGTTGGTTCTGATGAACCCCTGAGCAAATTTTGATACCATTGACCATGGTGTCCTTCTAGGTCTTCCAGACGGCTGATCCCTTTACTTCTGTCCGAGAAGCATACGCCCTGGCATGCAAATCAAATAGCAATAGCAATAGCATTTATTTCTATACCGCCTATCAACTAGTGTTATCTAAGCGGTTTACAATGTATTTTAGCTAATTGCCCCCAACAAGCTGGGTACTCATTTTACCGACCTACGAAAGGATGGAAGGCTGAGTCAACCTTGGAGCCTGGCAGGATCGAACTCACAACCTTGTGGTTGCAGTACTGGCATTTAACCACTCTGCCATCAGGGCTCCATTCGGGCCTTTGAAGGATGCATTGGCAGCTTGGGGACTTTGGCTTGTGACCAGAGACGCTAGCAGTGCCCTAGTTGAGACCCGGGGGAAGCCAGCAGAAATAGAGAAGGAAAATACCCGGCTTCAGGGTGAGATCAAGACCTTGCGGATGGACAAGGTCACTTTTGCGTCCGCTGTGCATGCCTCAGCCCAAAAGCTTAGTGATCTCACGGTAGTGGCCCAGACCTGGGAAGAGAAAGCCCGTGCCGTAGAGGCTTGAATCATGAGACAAAGTTGGCCCTGGGTTTGGTGGATCTGGTCAGGACATCGTGGGAGGACTTTGGGAACAACCTCCGTCGGGTCGCTGACCTGTTACAGGAGGCTGGCTCCCTCTGACCCCCCGTTAAGGCCCAGAAGAGAGATGCTGGAAATTGGGAACCCATATCCGAGGTGACATACTCGAATTATGGGCCCCATTCCCAACACAGAAAGACTGTGCCAAATTTCGTTCCACGAGGGAATTGGAACTCGTGCCCCACTCCTAGACAGGACAGGCAGTGGCAATGGAGGGACACCCGCAGCCAGCCCGTCAAGGCAGGGAACCCTCCACAGCAGTGTCAACGCCAAGGCCTGGCGAGCAGCCAAGGGAGCTGGCTTCAGGTCTCTTGCAGATAAAGCAGGGAATAAATTAAAGGGCTTTACTTCAGCGGAACAAAACAGAAACAATAGCAGTAAATACCAGCAGCAGGGAGACTCCCTGGCTGTTACGTCACAGCCAAGCTAGCACACAGTCAAAGTCTGTTCAAACAGGGAAGTTACCAGAGTGGGTTCGAGATCAAAAGGGTGGCGACATTCCAGGTCGGGCAGCGTTCCAGGAGGCAAGGCTGGGGTCCAGGATACACAACAAGCATACCCTCCCAAGATGGACGGTTGTGAGCCAACAAAGGCCCCAAGGCTGAGTGATTGCTTTTATAGGTAGATCACTCCTCCAGGTGTTATCACAGCTGGACCCTGATTGCCTGGCATTTTCTATTTAAACGTTCTGACCTCCTGAGAGCACTCTTTTGCTCCCGATGCTGCTGGTAAGTAGGCACCTGCTCTTGAATCTCACTATCCAACTCTTCTGGCTTGGCTGGGTCTGGGGCAGCCCCTGGCTCTGCTGCTGAGACTACTGGGACCAAGGGCTCTGTGCCTGGGGCAGCCTCTGGGGTGGGCTGTGCTGGTGCAGCAGGCTCCAGGGACTTTGGCTCAGACTCAGAGCTTGTGTCCTGGAGTTCCAGGGTCCTGACAAGCAACCCTTTGCCTTCAGACAGCCCTCTGAGTCTGGTACTCCCCAGGAGACATCTGGTGGGTACTACCCACGGTCCAGACGTACTCCTCGGATAGAGTCAGGATCTGGGGCATGCTCTGCTGGTTTGGACTGGACATGAGCCAGTTTGACAAGCGGCCCACGTCCAAGCTTCTAGAAGCTTTAGACAAACAGCTTGTGGCGGGTGGTAAACAGCTGGTCCAGGCCGTGACGAATGGGAATTTATGATTGGAGGTGCCCGCGTGATCGTCCAGACCCCCCCACACCACTTAAATACATCCTTTCTATGCAGGTCCAGAATGGCCAGGTGTCCAACACCCATATTACCAAATGGACTGTGTCCCTGGTGTCGCGTAGGGTGGATTTTCAAAAACAACCACAGGACCCACCAGCTCAGTATGGTCTAGTGGTGACCAGAGCCACTTATGAGTGCCTTTTACCACCTTTGAATGTTAATGATTGGCCAGTTGAATGGGGAGCCTCCCTTGAGGAAGCTCAGTTACAGGGCTTTGTGTGCTGGTTCTGCGACGGATCCTCCATGCATGTGGACGGCACCCCACGGACAGGCTATGGACTGAGCCTCATCGCAGACTCTTTCACCCTACAGGGGAAAGCCTGACTGCACTCCAGCCAAGCGGCGGAGGTAGAAAAGCTATTTTGGAGCACAAGCTGCTCAACTGCCCCCTGGCCATCTATACAGACTCGGATTGGATGGCTAAGGCTGCAACCGTCTGGTTACCAATCTGGCTACAAAATGACCTTAAGACATCTGATGGGAAGCCCATAGCCCATCTAGAGAAATGGGTCCAAATCGCAACCCAAATTGGGGAACGAATCGCCCCTACGTGGGTAACTCATGTCAGAGGACACCAGAAAAAGGACACGGCTATCTGCATTTGGAACACCAGGGCAAACGCCATAGCATGAGACGCAGCTTTACAGGACAATGGGGCCCCCATCGCCACCATTAATGTGAACCCCAAGGAACAGTTGATCCCTCCTATGTTCGATCTAGGGGTTTTGCAGAAAGGGGACTCTAAGATCTTGGACTTGGACCGGAAAGGCTCGGACGAGTCTGGCCAGCTCAAGATCTCCCAATTGGACAGGATGGATTGGGCCATCGATGCCAGTGGCCAGTGCCACTGGATCGTGCCCAGAGACCTCCGCAGTGACATCATAAAATTGGTGCACGAGCAGGGGCACCGAAGGTTCGAGATACCGGGTGGTGGCCGCAGGTTAAACAGGACATCGACCAATGGGTGGATAACAGTTTGGCTTGTGCTATGGCCAATGCTGACCCCACAGGTCCCAAAGCTCCCATCCAGCACCAGCGCATCGAGGGTCCTTGGTAGCGCATCCAAATAGATTTCATAGGCCTGCTACCAACAACCCACGTGGGAACAAATATTGTCTCACAGTTATCGATCCCTTCAGCAAGTGGATCGAGGCCTTTTCATGCAGAGACAGCACTGCAAGCATGGCAGCTTGCTTGCTCTTTAATAATGTCTAGGCACAGTAGGGAGTGTCGCAGGACCTTGACTCAGATACCGGGCGCCACTTCACTGGTGAGGTCACCCGAGAACTGTGCAAGGCCCTGGGCATTCGCCAGCACTTCCACATCGCCCACCACCCTCAAAGTTAGGAACAAGTCGAGAGGACAAACTGCTCTCTGAAGGAGACCCTTCGGAAAATGGTGCGTTCCTCCGGCAAAGACTGGGACACCAAGCTGCGCATCATCCTAATGGCCTTTAGAGGCACGGTAGCATCCCACGGCTTCACACTGCATATGATAAATGACCGGGCGGGAGATGATGCTCCCGAAGCCTTCTGGATCAACACAAGTCTCCCCTCCGAGTTGGAGCTGGTGGTTCTCAACAACGAGTGAGTCAGGAATTTAGTCAGCCATCTCGGCCAAATACACTGGCAGGTCGCCACTCAACTGGGAAAAACCTGTTTAAAAAATAGACAAAAGGTTGGGAGGGCCCACTGTCCCTGTCAGGGGGGGGAAAAGGCCAGTTGGTCCTCTATAGAAACTTCTATAAGGACAAACACTCCCTTGTCGAGGGGGGTGACCCTGTCCCCATTGTAAAAGGGGGTTTCACCCCATTTTCCGGGGTAAAGTTTCCCCAAAAAAGAGGAGATTGGTTCAAGTTTTTCCCCACGTCTCTCAGTTGAAAGAGTGGAAGGGCCAGCCAGTCGAACCTAAGGGTATTGTAGATGTTAAGCTGCCAGGGGGGGCATTGGAAAGACTCCCATCAGTGTCATCGCCCCTCAAGTGTTTTTAAATTACAGAGAGGTGCCAACCGTTAATTTGTCTGAGACATTCGTCTCAATCTACAAGGCGTTAACAACGGTTGAACGGCCCCACTGGCGGAGCGGAGGTGGAGTGGTGACCCCTCTGAGCTGCTGGTCTCTGTAAATTAGTGTGCACTTTTTGCCCTAACTCATAAAGTATAGTCTATGTTATATTTAGCTGTTTATATCTTTTTATGAGGGTCCTATTTTATTGCTTTAAGAAATTATGGTTGTAACCAGGAGCCAACCCAGGTTTTTTAAAGAAAGTTAGAAAATCCTCCAAACTCAGCAAAAATACCACTCTCAATTCAATCTGGCTTTTTATTAAAATAAAGAGAGGGAATAGAGGCAATGTGGCCAGGTATTTAAATGGCTTGCAAGATAAAGAAAAAAGAACATCAGGGTCTGCAAGGAAAGTCTCTAGACATAGACCCACACTGAGAATACTACGTTTGATAATTCTGTTACTACATCTAATTTTGAACCCCACTTAATTTCAGAAGCACATAGTCCCCCCAAAGGGCCCGGTTCACCCCCAGTCTAATTTAGAATTTGCTTCTCGAATCCAAAAATGTGGAATTAGACTCTGACAAGGTCTTTATAGATGTCTCTATATCTTCAGATCAGATAAGTGCCCCCCAGTGACGAGGACGATTTTTTATCCTTCTTTGAAAATATGCCATCCCTGGAAATTTTCCAAAAAAAGGAAAAGATGGCACTGGCAGATTATTGTAAGCTTGGGAAAATTATTTTTGAACAACTTAGTGCCATGGAAGTTGATTTTTTTTTAACCACCCAAATAAACCCTCCCCCCTTAAAGTCCATCCTGATATGGATCAAAAGGTGCTAAAAGAGAATGAGAACGGTCATTTTTCAATTTTATTCAATATGTTAAAAGACCATTTTTGATTTAATAACTACTATCAAATCTAACATTGATGTAATATGCTGGGGAAGGGATATTACAGGTTCCTCTCCAAAAAGCCCTAGATCCATCAAATATAAATATTGATACAGGCCATCTTGATGATCCTTTACTTCAAGATGACCAAAAGTCAGATCCAGTTGTTTTACAGTCAGATAAAAGATGTAAAAAAAAAAGGCAAAAAGAAAAAAAAAATAAAAAAAAAAGGAAACTCATCTGCCCAAATTTGGAGAAGGAACTATTTAAAACTAGAAGGGCAGTAAACTTTAATTTTAAGAGACTGTTTAACCTTTTAGACAGCTTATCAAAGTCTTATATAAATTAGGATGGACAGGGGATGTAACAGTACATACTGTGAAAAAAAATCATAAAGGAAAGCTGTTGGCAAAACCAGCAAGCCCAATTCAGGCAGACTCAAATGACCCTTTAGGTTGTTTGATGAAGGGCAAGTTACCAGATAAATCTGAGAAGATTGGTAACAATAATACAGCCCAGCCGAACAGAAGGGAAAACAAACAGAACTCATATGACCCTCAGTTAAACCCCAATATTTCTCCTTTAGTCCTTAAAAGATCTCAACTGGCTTTTATCAATTATCCCAAACCATATGGCTTTATTTCTCAATCTTTTTAAAAACTCCATTTCCTCCAACAGGATAAAGCCCTGGGGATATCTTTTCTAAAAGAAGAGGAAATAGAGAATATCCAATATTTATTTTATAATTATTTGATGGCCAGAGCTTTAATAACTTTTAAGGAGGGATCTTTAGCATTAAAGCTATATAACCTAGAGAAAATGTTTCTTCGACAACGTACAGAAGTTAAAAGATTTTTTTCCCCATGTAGCACCATACTCTTTATTAATAAATACATCAGCCTGTAGAAAAAAGTTACCATCTGAGAAATCTGGTAAGATTGCTCAGATAGCTGAGGAAGTTGATTTAATCTGTTTAGATGACATACGGCCAAATTTTAAACCTCTCACGACATACAGAATTCCCCAGATAACGTACTAGTGGATGAAACACATGAATTCAGCTTAACAGAATCATTCACAAGACTTCCTCTTTTAGATAAATTATTAAAAAAATAGGAGCTGAACTCGCTTCAAGCCAGGTTGAATAAATTATGTGAATCTGAGTATATAGCTGATAGTATGATTACACAAGGTGATGAGCCAGTCAGCTACCCCTATTAACTGTCCAGTGCTTGATAATAATTTACATACTAATTTCTTGTCCAATAACTTTAATATTCCTAAAACAGGTGATATTAAATTTTCTTTAAAGTGACGGATATCATTTAAAAACTTTCAAAGAATTATTTTTCCAATCAAACCTGATATCATTTTTTGCCCTTTTTATAGACTCACTTAAAATAATAATAATAATAATAATAATAATAATAATAATAAAAATTTGATGATGATGATGATGATGATGATGATGATGATGGTGATGATGATGATGATGATGATTTCTATCCTGTCTCTCCACATTTTCGGGCCAACAAACAACATTAAATACATTAATACATTAAAAAACATTAAAAAACATACCCAATCCTCCCCACCCACCAATCCACCTAAAACCAACCCCCTAAAACACACAACAATCAATCAACTATTAAAGGAACAGCAAGATAATTGATGGGAGGTGATGGAAATGCTAGGCTTGGAAATGCTCTCTTGGAATGTAACAGGATGGTTTAATAAGTTACAGGATGAGGATTTTCTAAAATTTTTTACAGACACATGATATTATTCTTCTCCAAGAAACATGGTTTCCAGATGGATGTATCATAAACCTTCAAGGTTTTACTTCCTATATCATTCCAGCTAGGAAGGTTATGAAGTTTGGAAGGCCCTCTGGAGGGCTTGCTATTTTGATTTCAACCTCGCTTAATGCTGTTGTTTCTCAATCCGATTCATTAAGTTCTTTTAATTTTTTTAGTCTTAACAATCTCTAATATATTCCCTGAAATATTGTAATATTGTGTGTATACCCCCCCAGGTAAATCGGGCATTAAGGAACATTTGCCCTGGGATAAACTGAGTCAGATTCTGGAGGAACTAGATATTCTATCCCCTAATCCTTGGGTAATTATAGGATGAGATTTTAATGCCAGGATTGGCTTGGCTTCTCTTGATAACACAATTTTTGGATTATGTTTGGATAATGTGCCAGAAATTTCCCACAGGGTGGCTTTGGATACAACTGTTAATACCTCTGGGAAACGTTTTGGTGAAATAATAATCAAATACAATCTTAAATCTGTAATGGTCATGGCCTAGGAAACCCCAAAAAGGGTTTTTATACATTTATTTCTCCTAAAGGACATGCTAGTACTGTAGATTATTTTTTAGCCACCAGCCCTGTTCCTATATTTCCCTGACTCATTTGTAATAACGCCCAAGCTGAAAGCGATCACTATCCCTTAGAACTGCTTCTGGTTAAATCTTCCCTTAATCACTCCCAGTAGGTTTGGGTGGATCTAATTACTTGGTCCTGGGAAGAAGGTAGGATGGAATGAACAGCTTCAAGGGTAAAAATTTTTAATATCCTAGAATCTCCTGAATTTTTAATCTCAGAGTGGAAATTTTCTCTATAATTCTGATAATGTCATTGAATCATACAAAACCTTATTATCCTCTTTAAAGCCAATTCTGATGTCATCCTCTATTCCTAAAATTCTTAGGTTCCAACCCTGGACGTGGTTTGACAAAGATTGCTGTAAATCAAAGAAAGTATTAGCTAAAGAGTTAAGCAATTTAAAAGCAAAGTCCACAAAGGAAGCTACGGAAAAAAAGTACATATAGCACAGCTGAAAAGTGATCATAAAACATTGTTAAAGGAAAAGAGATATAATTACAATGTAACGCAGTGGAAAGAATTAGGCCATGCAGCCTCCCCAAAAAAATTCACAGAAATTCTGGCATGTTATTGCACAAGCAAACCCGAAGGGAGATTACTCCCTGGAAGCAGTTATTCAAGCTAATGTATGGGAGAAATATTTTGCTAATATGTACAGTTGTAAATTTATTTCACTCCCTCAAATACCCCTTTTCTAACTTATCTTAACTTCCAGATTGGTTAGAGGTCACTCCAGATCGGGGTTTAAAAAAAATTTTGGCCAAACAATCATCTAATAAAGCTCCTGGGGACAAATGATCCCCCTGGAACTAATCAAAGCAAAACAAGAATATTGGTTTTGGCCAAGTTGTTTACATATATAAATAAATCTGGACATATACCTAAAGGGGTTTGGGGATTGGTTAGCATTGCTCCGATACATAAAAAGGGAGATAAAAAGATCCCGCTAATTATAGGCCAATTAGCCTTTTGGGAAATTTCCTTTCCCAAAATTTTATGTGCGTTTTTTTTTTGGAACATTTGGAGGACAGGGCTGATAGGTTAAATTTGATATTGGAAGCCCAGGCTGGTTTTCAAAAAAGGGGAAAACTACCATTGATCTGTGTTTTGTACTTAATTTTTTGATTTGTAAATATACTCTAAATATTTTTAAAAAAAACTTTACGCTGCTTTTATGACTTAAAGTCAGCTTTTGATTCAATTTCTAGGGACTTGCTATGGCATAAACTTGAAATCGCTGGCATTAATTGTCATCTCTTACATCTTGTTAAGGCTCTGTATACTGACACCTCAATACAGGTCAAAATTGACCTGGCAGGCCACCTCACTCAGAAGATAAATACTTCTGTGGGTGTCAAACAGGGCTGTATTTTCACCCTTTTGTTTAATTTTTACATCAATGACATACTAAAAGAGTTAGAGGGCCTGCAATTCAACCCAGTTACTATTCTTGATCAAAAATTTTCTTTGTTAACGTATACAGATGATATCATCCTTATATCTAGAACCCAGGTGGGCCTGAGACACTTACTTGCCAAGCCCCTCATCATACTGTAAGAGAAATACCTTAACAGTAAATTATAATAAAACTCAGGTCATGGTGTTTGGTAAGCGTCCTAAAATACATATCTGGCACCTAGATGAGTATATAATAAAACAAGTGAAGACTTTTAAATATCTGGGCATGACTTTTCAGAGACATCCTCTTGGAAACAACATTAGGTAAACATTAAAATGCAGGCACATAGATCAGCCAAAGCAATTTTGAGCTTTGCTGCTAATCGGGAGGAAAACTTTTAAATCCAGCTCTAACAGTTTTTAAAGCTAAAATGTTGTCACAGATTCTTTATGGGGCAGAGCTCTGGGGCACATCCAAGGTTTCTGGCTTAGAACCAGCTCAGAACTACTTTCTAGGGGCTTTATTAGGTAGTCCCGGGGACACCCGTACTGCCATGATCCGTTTAAAAACCTCTGTTCTGACCTTAGAAAGTCAAATAGATAAAAGGTTTTTTATGGTTTAAGGTTAAAAGGTTCCCTTTTTCCCGACTCTCCAAAAAATGTTTGCTGGAACTAAAAAGCGGGTCACCTGTCAAAAATTTGGGGACATTTTGGGGAGCCCAATTAATGATTAAATATGGGCTCTCAATTGAAGACCTAAAAGTACTCAATCAGTTTGCAAAGAAGAAATTAATAAAAATAGGGAGGTTGCTATACTTAGATTTACACACTCTCCAAGGTTCCCTGTGTGCTCCCCTTTTATTATAGACTTAGACAATTCGATGACCACCCTGACTATTTTAACAACTTAACTTTTATTTAATTGCATGGGGGTTCACAGAACTAAGACTAAATATGTTTGAGTCATCTGAAAGAGATGGGGAGGTTTAATAACGTACCAAAAAACCTCCGCAGATGTTTAGCTGGCTGCTCTTTCTCAGAAGACTTAATCCACTATTTTGGGCTGTTCTTTTTACAGTGGCTCAAGGGAACAATTCATTTCACCGTTAATTCGGAATAGATTTTTTTTTTAACTTTCAAGAAATGGGTTTTTACCTTCTATGATTCAGACAAATATGTGACTTGGCGTGTGGCTTTATTTGCCACTGCCGCAAAAAAAATTAGAAAGAAACATCTGGCAGAGATAGCTGTATCTTGCAATGGTGACAATTTTATATAAAATGCTTAGTTTCTGACTCTTTTTGTGATTTTATCTAAAGTGTACCACCTATGTCAAGGTTTTTAACTGTAAAATTTTATAGTTTGTTAACTTGTATTTTTGTATTTTTAAATGATATTGTTGTTTTTTGGTCTTATTGTATTGCTCAATTGTTTTATTGTTGTTTTTGCAACAGCCATTGGCCAAAAGCAATAAAGTAAGTAAAGTAAACTCACTTAAATTATTTGGTTCCCTAATTTTATTAGTAGATGAATTTGTCTATTAGGATTAATCAACGGAACTTGATTGATTAGGTTATTAAAATAGGTTTGGCTTTATGTTAAGTTAACAATCTATTTTCATAACTGAATTTATTTCTTAACTGATTGAACCAGATCTGTTAACCTGTTTTAGCCCTTTACCTAAACCAAGTTATACAAAATGAAATCAGGGAAGGCTAGGGCTGGTGATTTACAAACTGAAAGAGACTCAGTTGATGAGCCACCTGAGTATCAAAAGAAGTTTATGAATGAAGTAAGATCCTACATGACTGATATAAAACAAGATTTAAGAGAATTAACGTCTCAGTTATCTGAGATGCAGGACACATTGGATCGGGTTAAAAATTATGTAGCCTGTAATAGAAAGGAGATTGATAACAATAAGAAGGATATTCAGACTTTAAAACAGAAGATGGTTTTCTTTTCAAATGATATTGAAAAACAATTGGATAGGGTGGCATTACTAGAACAAAGGCAGATGGATTCTTGGGTACATATAAGAGGTCTGGAAGAGAGAACTTATGAATATGTAAGGGAAAGGATTGTAAATTTACTTGCAAACTTCTTTGAGAGATAAGAAGAGGTAATGGACAATGAAATTTATGTCCCTTATAGGGTTCAATCTGCAATGGCAAAGAAGAAAAGCCTTCCTAGAGATGTGGTGATCCAATTTAGTAAAAAATCCACTAAGGAGAGATTAATGGAAGAACATAACAGATCTCCCTTGAAGGACCAAGGCAAACAAGTTATTCTTTTGAGAGAAATTCCTACAAGAATCCTAAGGAAGTGGAAGAATTATGACTTTTTGGTGCCCAAACTTAAAGATAACCAGATTATGTTTCAATGGGATCAGATGGAAGGAATAATATTTAACTATAAAGACCAGAGGTTTCGGTTAAACTCAATTGAAAAGGCCCAGGACTTTCCTAGGAGATATGGACAAGAATTGATGAAAATTATTTTACCGTCACAAAAAGGAGCTCAGAGTTATATAAGAGTGAAGACAAAATATCTGGAAAGTAAAAAAGACCAAGGTAGAAGACAAGGAGAAAAGGAAGGTATGTTGAGAAACAATTTGCAGGTGAAGTAAAGGATTCTGAAACTAGCTTTATTGATTTGGATTTGGATATAGAAGAGTCAATTCAGTTCAAAGCTAAGAAAAAATGACTTGTATGATCTTTTCGGGGAATGCGAATGGGCTGAGTTTGGTGATTAAAATTAAGAAAACTTTTTATTTGATAAAAGAATGGAACCCAGATATTTGCTGTTTACAGGAGACTCATGTTAAAAAGAAAGACATAGACTTGTTGGGCAGATTTCACTTGGGATAAATGTTTATTTCAGCTGCTACGGTCAAAAGGAGAGGGGTGGTTATGTATATTAAGCCACATTTAGCCCCTAAATTGATTTTTTGTGACATCAAAGGAAGATTTTTTGGGGTGGAAATGTCTGTCAATGGCTGGCCCCTTCTTCTGGTAGGACTGTATGCTCCTTGTAATGAGGATTAAAAAATGTTTTGAAGATCTTAAAAGGAGCATGGCAGGTTCGCGATATGAGGATATTTCAATATTTGGTGACTTCAATGGAGTGATTAATTCTCAGTTAGGTAGATCTGGCCATTTAGTCATAAAGAAGCAACAAGGTAAAATTGCTAAAGAATTTATGAATATAGCAGAAAAATGGCAATTGATGGATGTTTGGAGATCTAGAAACCCTATGGCCGCGTTTTGGGGGTCCCCAATATCAGTATGGTTTGGATGGGCACCATACCTAATTGGCATCATATGTAATTGGCAACACATTTTATTGGCTCTGATATCAAATTCAAGCCTGAGAAACAGAGAGGTCAAACCGAGTGAGGGAAAGAATTTGACTGTAAATGTGAGAAGCATAGGTCAACTCCAAAATTCTTCCAAGTAAGACTGAGTCATTTGTCAGGCAAATACACACCATTCCTGTGGATAATAGGCTTAAATAGAAGCTGGAATTTTCCAGAGAATCCAACTGTGAGGAGCCCACCAGGACACTGATTGACAGATATCCATCCCTTGTACACCTGGATTCTTTCCTCTGTCCTCACAGCACCCACAATAGACAGCTATTACAACATCCATCATGTCTTTGTCAATCAAAGCAATAAGCCCATCAACAGGCGAAAGAGTCATTGTCACAACAGGTTCCCTTTGTTTTGCATCTGGAACCTTCACAGCCACAAGCCATTTTCAGGGTACAAATACCCCTGATTTGAAGTGCAGTCTTTTGAAGGTCTACCCCTCACTCTGACTGTCTGGCTCCTGGATGAGAACTGTCCTTAGGTCCTACCTAAGCCAAAATACATTTCTGCTCTTCACTACTCTTCTGGGCTGGTAATTATAACTCCCCCCCAAATCCCTCAGCTGCTTTATAATTTTTCCTTCCTTTCTCTTTCAGCTGGCTCTTGTGTGAATGTGTGATTGTGTGTATCTTGTGTGCATGCATGAGTGAATTCCCCTCAATAAAATCATTTATTAGAGAATTCTGCTTGGTTTTTGGCTTGGCCTGACCCCGTAAACATTGGGTAAAAAGATCTCACTAGGTTACCCTGCCTCTTGCAGTGCTACCGATTGTGCTCTGGCTAATTCCAATTCCCCATTATTTGGAGCACATTGAGGTGTTCCCCACGGGACTCCAGAAATCAGAGTAACAATTTTACCTTTTTCTCACACCATTTCAATTCCTGGTCTAGGATAGATCTGATATGGCTTTCTAAAACAATGTTTAGTAATATAAAAAATGTCAAAATAATGCCAAAATCATTGAGCGATCACAATCCTGTTAAACTTGTATTAAATTGTATTAAAACAAGGAGTTGGAAGCTGGATGAGAATTTATTGCAGCAAGAAGAGATTGTAGATTATTATAAGTGAGAATTAAAAGAATTTTTAAGATCAATTTGGATAATGAAGTGAACATAAATACGATCTGGGATACACTTAAAGGGATCTTAATACAAAAAGCATGTGAAAGAAGAAAAAAAAAACAAAGAGAAAAAATGGATGATTTATTGAATAAGATTCAGGAGGCCAAAAATCAATTAAAACTTAACTCCCAGAATAAAAAATTCACCTGATTCTGAGAATTCTAAAAAAACAGTTGTCCCTGACATTGAGTGAAGAAGTTGGGATATGTAAAACAAAACAAAACTGGGTAGGTGGTTGGCATACATAATAAGAAAGGAGAAGAAAGGAAGGTTTATAACATACATTAAGGACGGTGGTCGGAATATCAGAGATGATAAAGAAATCTGGAAAGTTTTGCAAAATTACTTTCAAAACTTATACCAAGATAACCATCTAGTGGATAGCCACAGTTTAAATGAATATATATGTTCTAGAATCCTTCCTAAAATAAAGATTGAACATAAGGAGATCCTAAATAAGCCAATAGCTTTGATGGAACTAAATGAGGAGATTGATGGAATTAAACAAGGGAAAGCTCCAGGCACCGACAATCTCACACCTAGTTTTTACAAATGTTTTAAAGACCAGCTTATTAAACCTATGCATAAAATGTTGAACTCAATAGCTGAGAACGGGCTGATTCCCGAGAGCTGGATAGATGCAAACATTGCCCCGATACCAAAGGTTGACTCAGACAAAATTACCTGTAAAGATTTTAGGTCGATATCACTCTTTAACATGGATTATAAAATTTTTGTACTGATATTGGCCAACCACCTTAAAAAGACTCTTCCAACCTATATTAATGATGATCAGAGTGGCGTTCTCCCTGGACGACAGATGCAAGACAATATGAGGAAGGTATTGAACGTTTTGGAATATTTCAATTCAGATAATGAGAAAAAAGGCATGCTTCTCCTTATAAACACTGAGAAAGCCTTTGACAATATTAGATGGAAGTTTATTATAAAAGTTTTACAAGAAATGAACTTTGGGTCAGTCTTTACAACATGGATTAAGACCATCTACAGTTCTACACGGAACAAAGAGCTAGATTAATAATCAACTCTGCACAGTCAGGAAGAATCTCTATAGAGAAAGGAACGAGGCAGGGATGCCCGCTTTCCCCACTTTTGTTTATTCTGGTCCTAGAAGTTCTTCTTAGAGATATTAGAGAACAGCAAGATATAAAAGGAGTAACAATTGGTAATGATGTGTATAAGGTCAAGGCATTTGCAGACGATGTGGTATTATTTTTGGAAGATCCATCTTCCCATATTGCTAAAGTGTTCAGAGTGATTAATTTATATGGTCAAGCAGCTGGGTTCAAAATTAACAAATCCAAAACTAAAATTCTTACTAAAAACATTAGAGACCAAGAAAAGAAGCAACTAGAAGCTGTCTCAGGACTTCAATGTGTAAATAAAGTCAAATACTTTGGTATCCAGGTTACAAATAATAATAACCAGCTATTTCAAAACAATTATGTACCCTCCTGGAAACAAGTACAGAACAAGTTGGAGAACTGGAAAAGGTTAGATCTGTCTCTATTGGATAGGGTTTCATTGGTCAAATGAGTGTTCTTCCTATAATATTGTTCTTATATCAAATGATCCCAATTGTTGTCCCCAATAAATCATTTGAGGGCTGCAAAAAAGCCCTTCAAAATTTTTTATGGAGTGGGAAAAAACCAAGAGTCAAATTTAAACTAATGACTGATTCTCAAGAAAGAGGAGGATTTGCTGTACCTGATTTAAGATTGTATTATGTGGCAGCCTTTCTGCTTTGGATAAGACCGTGGATATTGTTGGACAATAGAAGGCTTCTAATGTTGGAGGGGCATGAGTTATATTTTGGCTGGCATGCTTACATATGGTACAGCAAAGCCGATGTACAGAAGTTATTTCTCAATCATATTATTCGGAAACCATTGTATAAAATATGGATCAAGTATAAATTCTTTCTCTGTTTGAAATTGCCATCGTGGGTTTCCCCAGCTGAAGCCTTGTCAATAAGAGGGCTAAGAAGGGAAGGTGAATGGGTGACTTATAGAGAGATAGTGCACCAAAGAGAGGAAGAAATATTGTTGAAAGACCAGTTACTGTTGAAAAAGGAAGGATATAATATACAGTGGTTTCCCTATTTACAAATTAAAGAAAGATTTAGGAAGGACAGGAGGTGTTGATCTGGAGGTCAAAGAGTTTGAAATGTTGCTTCGTAAAGGAGGAAGGCATCTGTTATCAAAGCTGTATACTTTGTTGTTAATGTATGAACTTGCTGATGAATCTGTTAAAGAGTATATGGTAAAATGGTCTAAAGATATCAGGCGTCCAATCAGTTTCTATGATTGGGAAAAAAGTTGGAAAAATCATAGGAATTACACTAGATCATATGCATTGCAGGAAAATGCATTAAAAATGATGTTCAGGTGGTACCTCTCACCAGTAAAAATGGCTAAGATGTTCAAGAAGATTAAGAAACAATGTTGGAAGTGTGAGAAAGAGATATGAACTTTTTTTTCATCTCTGGTGGAGCTGCAGTCATGCTAAGAAATATTGGTATACGATCCGGTCTAGAATGCAGAGGATGTTGGGTATTAGAATCGATTTAAAACCAGAGTTCTTTCTATTGGGCATTTTCAATTTGGAAAAAAATTTGGAAGGGAAGTTAGATAGACTGATACGGTACATAACAACATCGGCTAGAATTGTATTTGCCAGGTATTGGAAAAGTAGGTTGGTCCCAACAGAAGGTGAATGGTTTGAAAAGTTGTTAGAAGTTATAGAAATGGACAGGTTAACATATATATTAATAACAAATCTAACAATAAGTAATTAAGGATGTGGCAGCCCTTGACAAATTACCTACAAAACCAACATTATGGAATCAACTGATAGGTAGATAAGCATAGTTTCAGTTACTCAAAGTAAGAGTTTAGGAGATTGGGAACCAAATTGGATGTAAAAAAGATGTTGTCCACAAAAATACCTCTTTTTTAACACTGAGATGGAGATACTTGGGATATATATATATCAATTTTAAAAGTAGATGGGTTTTCCCTCTTTCTGATTCTTTTTCTCTTTTCAGTAATTATATTATGATTATAAAACAAAGAGAAATAGTATTCAGCTGAGAGGCAGAGGCCACTTATTGATAGTGTTAATGTGGGAAATGTGTAATTAGTAACCAGCTGATCAGTAATCTCTTCATTACAAACGTTACCCTGTGAATTGGGGGTCCCAGGAGGGACACCCAAACAACCAAACAAACACAACCAAGATGGGGAAATTAACTCGAGCACTCTCTTAGCTAGCGAGAGGCAGGGTAACTTAGCGAGAATCTTTTACCCTATGTATATAGGTTCAGGTCAGTGAGCAGTCAGACAGTTTAAATTAGCAATAATATTTATTAAACAGACAGCAAATATTAAGAAAATACAACCTCAATTTCTAACTGAGAAATAGGAAATAAGAGTTTTGGGGAATGGGTGATATGTCACTTATCTCACAGTCCTGGAGAAGTCCAATGGAGGGAAGGAAACTCAGCACAACGGCTGAGGGGAGCTCGCAGAATGAAGTGACGGAAAGGCTGGATGGCACTCCAGAGTGGTCCGAGGAAGCTCTCAGAGCTTGGGGTTTTTATTAGGGAAGGTATGACTGTGGGCTAGTCTGGTCTTGGGCGACGACAATGAGTTTTGGGGCTTGAGACAATGTCTCCGAAAGGTCAGAATTTGCATGATTGAGTTAAGGTCCGAATTGACAATAGTATGATCAGTATGCAAATGCAGCTAGCTTGGCAGTTAAGCACTTAGCTTGTCAAGGTGCCCGCTTAGGGCAGAGATCTCTTTGTTTTAATGCACATTTGTAATGAAGATGTTTGGTTTGGGAGGTCTCCTAAAGCAGATCTGGCAGTTTCTGACTTGCTTAGGTGTAAACAGAAATGATTCAGCATTTAATAGCCATGCCTAGCATCGTGCTTGTTTGGTGGCCTCACAAACACTTAGCTGGTGGCAGAGCAGGGCCGAATTATGATATCGAAATGATATCTAAAGATTACCAAAGGTCAGGCTAGTTCACGGTGGTAAGAATCCCCGCCCCGAAAATGGGCAATTTGACACAAATTGATCATTTTCCAATTAAACACTTCAAAATGAATTTAGAGCCGAATAGAGGTCTGCAGAGTCTGGAGATGTGTCACACCACGGGATTTTGCAACATTTCTATCTATCAAGAAGCAGTCCCTAACTAACAACATCCTAACCCTAGCTATATACAAAGGAAATGTAAAAAGTACAGTTACAATAACAATGCAATGGTTGATAAACAATGAGCAATGAGAGCTGAAACAAGTGGAGAATGGGTGCAATTCCCAACAACAATTGGTAATCCAATGAAGAGTGAATGCGGGCAAGTCCAAAAATAATCCAAAATATGCTGTCGCTCGGGCTGAGTGTGGGCAAGTTAAATGAACAATTGGTGGTAATTCAACAATCCAAAAGGGAGAAAAGCAGGCAGTAGTATCTTCTCTATTCTTCAGAGAGCTTAGTTCCATTGTACCTGATTCCAATAGTGCTTGGTCAAAACTAGTCACTTCATCTTCCTTTATTATACCAGTTTTGAGAATTGTTCTGACTTACCTCCGTTTGAACAGCTTGCAACTACCAAACTTCTAAAAGTAAGGACTTAGTCACAGACCTGAACCCTTACACAATCCCATGTTAATACACTGAAGCAGTTAAGTAAATACCTAAATATTTTGACTTTCTTTTCAATTTTAAAACTGGTTTTTTTTTAGTTGTAATTCATTCTTATCATGTGTGTTCATGTTTTTGGTTAGCACTTTGGTCTTTTCCTTGTTTATCTTCAACCCGGTTAAGTTTCCAAATTCTCTTATTTTTTTTGTAACTTCACGGTCAATTCTAATGGATTTTGAAGCATAATCACCAAATCACCAGCAAAAGCTCTTAATTTGAATTCTGATTTTCTAATTTGAACTTCAGTTATTTAGAAACCTTGCCTAATAGCTCAATTCAAAACTTCCATTGCTAAATTAAACAGAGGAGGAGATAAAGGACATCCTTGTCTTATCCCTTTCTGAATTGGATATGACTTTTACCCAAGTCTCCATTAACTATTATTTTTGCTAGTTGGTTTGAATATATAGATTTAATCCAAGTCAAAACATTAGGACCAAAATTCATCAATTCAATAACTGTAAAAAGAAACTGTCAGTTCAAGTTATCAAAAGCTTTTTTTGCACCCTAAAATTAGTGTCCTTGTTTTTATTATGACTTTCAAAGTATTCAATCACACTCAACACTATTCTAATATAATCTTTCATTTGTTGTCCAGGTAAAAATCCTCTTTCATCTTCATGTATATTTGTTCAATAAGTTCTTGACTTTTTTCAGCTAGAGCCAAAACAAATATCTTATGGTTATTATTCAGCAATGAAATTGGTCTGTAACTCTTTGGTGAAGTCAAATCTTGTTCTTCTTTTGGAATTAAAGAAATATTAGCTTCTTTCCAAGAATCTGAATTCACCCAGTTTCTAAAACATCATTCATTACTATTTCGAATGGAAGCAATAATTCTTCCTTTAAAATTTTATAGTAAGGGTTTCCCAATCCATCTGGTCCTGGAATATTTCCTAGTTTCATTTTTTGAATGGTCTGATCAATCTCTATTATAGTAATCTGTCAATTAATCTGCTCTTTTTTCTTCTATCACTTTAAATAGATATCGTCTCTTCAAATATTCTCCAGTTTTAATGTCTTCTATATCTTTCATTGAATATAACTTTGACAAGTATTCACAAAAGATTCCTTGTAAGTCTTTATTCTTAGTACATTCTTGATCATCTTTTAATTTCAAAATCATTCTTTTCTGTCTTTCTTTTCAATCAGTAAGCAAGCCATCTATCTGGTTCATTCACATAGTCAATTTTTTTTTGTTTCAAAATCTTCAATTTTTTTTCTATTTCCTCCATCATCAGCATCAATAATTGGTAGTCTCAGGTTTTGTTTTTTTTTAAATTTCTTAATCCTCTGGAAATCTCTTTAAATCATCTTCTTTGATTTTGAGTTCACTTAAGATTTTTTTGTGTTTTCTCCTTTTGTTTCCTCCTGAATTCTTTATTCAATTGAATGAAATGTCCTATCGTGTATGCTTTACTTGCATCTCAGACAAATCTAATATTTGTTCCTTTGTTTAAATTTCTTTCAATCAATTCTTTGATCTCACACCTTGCTTTCAATGACACTTCTGCTTTAATCAACAAAGATTCATTTAGCCTACATCTAAATTATTTATTTGTTATCCTGATGTGCATCATCACAGGATTATGAATGCAGACAATCTTTGAGAGGATTTTAACTTTATACATCATAAGACATTTCAGTCAACATAACATTCAGTTTTTGAATCAACACCACCTTCTGTAAAATTGGTAAGTAAAGTGCCAACACCAAATTTTTCTCCCCATTAACAATAATTTGATTTCCTATAAATCTGCCTTCATCATCTGCAACAATCAATTTTGGGGACAGCTTTGGTCTTACATATAAAACCACTCCATTCTTTTTAGATTGGCCTGCAGAAATAAATTCTCCACCTAGTCTTTTTTGTATTAACAATTTCTGATCTCTCCTATGAATATTAATCTCTTGCAAACAAATAACATCCAATTCTATCTTTTAAGTAGTGGAAAATCTTTTTCTTCTTCTGGGGTGTGTTCACCCCATTTATGTTCAAAGTCAAAAATTTATACTCCATTTTAGGCTTCAAGTAAGAAAAAAGATAATTTAATCTTTCAGCCCAATGATATCAGTCCTCCATCTTCACCTTCCTTTTCTGCAGCTGCTGCCATTGCATTTGCAGATGCAGATATTGTTTCTCCTTATTGATCAGAATCTTTAGTCTCCTTGTATCTCTTTTTAAATTCATTCTTAAAAGCTCTTATAAAGTCATTCATCTTTTCAACACTATTGAGCTGAAAACTTTCATTTCTATATGTAAAAATCACTCCTTCCAACCTATCCCAGGTAAAGAGAATATTCTTTTGTCTAAGTATATTCACTAAAGGATTATAAGTCTTCCTTTTCCTGAGAAAGTTTCTTTCATAAGTATCAGCTGAGTACCTTTAATTGTCCATGGTGATTTGTGAAGAAATCCCAGGACTTGATCTCTCAATTTTCTAGGTGACAACTGAATTATCACCTTTCTTGGTACTTTCATGCTTCCAACATAGGCCAAATTCAAATAATATGAAGTAATTATATCATGTTGTATTTTGTCCTTATCTTCTTCCATGAAATTTGCTAAATTTTCAACTATTTTTATTTGTAATTTGTCCTCTTTTTCCTCAGGTAAAGTTTGTCATTTAATGTCTCTCAAAATCTAGATGAGTT
This sequence comes from Iguana delicatissima, assembly GCA_948472985.1. NCBI lineage: Eukaryota > Metazoa > Chordata > Lepidosauria > Squamata > Iguanidae > Iguana > Iguana delicatissima. The sequence goes on from CAOKZL010001809.1 coordinate 108,672, forward strand.
TTTATCTGCATCTGTGAAGTTCTCACCTCTGCCTGTGAAGCTCTAGTCTCTAAATCTTGAGTCTTTTGCATCAAGGTCACAATTGCTTCTCTTGTACTTCAGAAGTTGTCTCTTCCTGCATCTGCTGAATTTTCTTGACTTCCCCAGTTAATTACTTTAATTCTTGCTTAATATAATCTGACATATTATCCACTTTTTCAGTAACATTGTCAACTTTGCAGAAACTTCTTCAAATCTGTTGTCATTAATTGTAGTAACTTGTTTAATTTCAGCTAAAAATCTGGTAAAATAATCAAGTACCTTGCCCTCATCCATTGAATCTTTTCTGGTTGCCATCCTTCTGGCACTAGCAGCCATAGTAATTTAATAGAGCTTTAAACATATAAAAAAAATGCCAAAGGAAAAAGAAAAAGAAAAAAACTCAGAGAGATAAAGCACTGCACTTTAAAACACCAGAAAATCTTTTGCTTTCAACTTCTCAAAATTAATTTTGGAGAACCATCAATTGCTCAATATTTAGATTCAAAAATTATATTCTTGAATAAGGCCATACATAAATAAACAGCAGAAAAGAGATGATGTACATAGTTGTGATAACTGAAGCCCCTGTCAGAGCTGCTGATGACAAACAGCAGCTGTTGGTCCCTGTTGTTCAGGGTGGAGATGGTGAGCAGCAGCTGGTCCCTGTTGCTTTGGCTGGAGATGAGTCCTACAGCTCAGGAGCTCCCCCTGCTGCCATGGACCAAGCAGGCTCGGATGTTCCTCTGCCTGCTCCTTTAGGGCAACAGGGATCCAGCTATGATCCTGAGGAGACCCTGGAGTCTGCGTCAACCAGCTCACAAACAAGGTGGAGACTCAAGATTGCTGAGCTAAGGGAGGCTTCCTTGATTAAATTCAAGAAGATTGGTCACACCTGTGGCTGGGCTATATAACTGCCTGCCTGGAGGCTTTCCTTTGCTTGTGGCAAACTTTCTACAAGTCCTCTCCTTGCCTGTTCCTTGCTTCCAGCACTTGGCCCCTGATACCTTGGATTGACCTCTTGGCTCCTGATCCCTGGATTTTGGCTATGGCTTTTGCTTGTTGCTCAGGCCTAGGTAAATGGATTGCTGATGAGTAATTGCTTGCTTTGACTTTTTCCAGTGGGATTCTGCTATCTCTCCCTCTCCCTTCTCCAGGCTGGCTCGCTGCCTGGGTCTCCGACCTTGACAATAGTAATGTTTATAGTTAAATGTTCCAAAACAAAGATATGGTCCTTCAATTCTTTTCTCTTCCCATGCAACAATATTTGGCACTGTCTCAGACAAAAAGAAAACGAAGTAGCAAAGTCCTGTTCAGAGTCAGCTTTAAGCTGTTCAAATGTAACAAAAATTTGAACCAGAGCTACAGAGTAACAATAGCAATTAAATCCATTTCAAAAGTAGAAAGAAAAAAAAGTGAATAGGACTCACACAGTCTAAAGTATAAAGGAAAGAAAAAGAAAAAATTACCAATCCCAATCAATTCTTTTAATAAATCCACAAAAAAAGAAAACATTAAAAAGAAATAAAAAAGGCAATTAAAAAGTCCAGTATATTTCTTCACAGTTCCAGATTTATGTTATTGACATCCTTCCAAATAATCAGTCTATTAGGGTGAAAATAATGTGATTTGAAGAACATTGGTCAAATTTACTTGCACTGCTATATATAGTTTAAAAAACACTGTTTCTTTAAATCCTTGTGTCATGAGAAAGTAGAGCAGTGTTAAGGCAAATATTCCAGATGTTACAAATAAGGACTTCTTGACTTTGTCAGTTAAAGAATATCTATGAATCCAAATATGATTACCACAAGGGGTTCAGTGGTGAGAAATGTACCCACCGTAATGGGGATGAAAAGCCCTTTATCCTCAGCTATGCTGAAGCTCATGATTCCTTCTAACAGCCCGGGGAATCCACTGCTGCTGCTCCATTCTCAAGCAGATGCCAATCGTGGCTGCAGTGAGGATTCCCTCCTGTAAAGCATGAAGCTTTGGGGCATGCAATCGTATCTCTTTTCTGGCAAATGCTAAATTGCATGCTTCGTTGCTCTCACTAGAAACTGGGCCCACTTTTCATTTCTTATGGTGCCCTATAACAATGTTCTCCAGTTCTTACCTACAGTCTTTGGGTTGTTGTTGTTGTTGTTGTTGTTGTGTGTCTAATAAATTCACAAAAAGAAAACATTAAAAAGAAATAAAAAGGCAATTAAAAATCTTAATATTAATCCCTTAAAAAAAGATGGCAATACTGGAGCAGCTGTCTTCATCGTTTTGGCTGTGAAGCAAGGCCAGCTCTCTTATTAAGCAAAATGAAGAGGCTGCCCCAGCAGCAGACATTGGAGACAGAGAATATGGCAAGATTTTCCTTAATAAAGCCATTCATGCTATGCTTTTCATACTCAAAGTTAGCATGCCACTTTCAAATGTGGAGGAGGATGCTGCCTCACTAACTATCCCATAATGAGAATTACCGGTCAGGCTTGTTGACTTCTTTGCATGGAATGGATGGGTGGAGAGTTATATCTTATCTTAACATTTATCACAGGCAGCAAAATTTCTTGCTCTGAGATTATTTGCAGCAAGTGGAGTGGGAGTTTGGCAGTGGAGAAGGTCAGTGATGCTCTGAGCAAAGCACCTCTAGTCTACTTATTACAGGTTTTAATATGAATTTTGGTCACCACCAACTCACCAGGAAAAGTGTCTGGGGCACCATGCATCAGGCTGGATAAACGACCATGAAACTCAGGTCTGTGTTGTTGATATATATGAATAATTCTTTTGTGACAAAAGTTCAGATCCATGACATAAATGTATTTGATATGGTAAAAATTTAAGTCTGCGGTTTTAAATCTTTAAGCCATGTTCAATGGATTTCCCACATCTTTCCATACCCAAATTCAACTTTGCTGAAGTTCTATTTGTAGCCCAATTTTTTAAATTAAAATTCTTTTTTCCTCTGGACTCTGAAATCCTCCTCTTTGATGGAACTGTCAATAGTGTTAGCAGCTGAAAAATCAGTCTTATTTTCCTCTTTCCCTTTCCCAACTAGGCAGTTGGTGGTGCTAAGGGAATGAATAAAAATGAGGAAACCAGCCTTTCTCTTTTGCACAGCTCTGTTTTGTGGGGCACCTGGCTATTTTTCCTTAAGAAAACGCTTCATTACCATAGTGGAAAAAGACTCTCCATCTTCCTTGCATCTGTATAATAAAACAATTGGTATGTCATTTTGCATTACATCACACCACATGCCGAAACGAAGCGTGACATCTTGTACCCTAAAGGTATTTGAACATATCATATTGGAATCAGAAATGAGGAAAAAAAAGAAAACCAGTACTCTTGCTTTCTCCCCACCCCCTGAGCAGCAATTGTTCTTTATCTTTATTTTTAATTTCTCTTCAATTCAATTGTTTGATTTACTTATTTTTAAATAAAGCAAGAACAGTCAGTCACACTGGCCAAGCACAATGCCTATTCTTTTCTTTCAAAAAAGAGAAGGGAACTATGATAGTAGAAGAAAAGGAGCCAGCTAATCTGTCAGGCTGCTAAGGAGGTAGGACACTGGCACACACACACACGCACACTTGACTCACTCTACATTTGCCAGACATGAGAGCCTAAGGAAAGATTGATTAAAGTCAACGGAAAATTTAAAAGTGAGAAAAATGCAGGGCAACAAGAAATCATGCTAGGAAGCCAGAGGGGTCCTGTACCAGTCAACACCAATTTCATAGATGGGATATATTAGGAACTGAAAATTAGATTTGGCAGCTAATAGGAACTGGTTTGGGGCTTCTATTCAGGGAAGAAACAATGGCTCTAATGGGAGCTTTGGGCTCTTGGCACTTGTTTGCCAGCATTAGATGGTCTTCCTCTCCAAGAAATCTCATCATCTTCATTTTGCCCAGCTAGCTGTTTTTTTCAAAAAACTTAGTTTGTTATCACCGTTTGCTAGCCCTACTAATACTAATATTTAATGATATTAAATATCATTTTGATATCAAAATTCAGCCCCATTATACCACCCTTGGCCAAGTGTTTGCGAGGCCCCCAGACAAGCATAGAACTAGGCATGGCCGTTGATTGCTGAACATTCCATTCTCCACCCAGGTGGGCCAGATTCAGCCAGATCTCACTTTAGGAGACCTCCCTAGACAAACACCTCATTAAAGATGCACGCTAATACAAAGAACTCCCTGCCCCGAGCAGGCAACTTGCCGAGCTAGACGCTTGACTGTCAAGCATGCTGCATCTGCATACTGGCCATTCCATTGTCGATTCGGACTTAATTCAATCATGTTAAATTCTGACCTTTCGGAGACATTGTCTCGTGCCCAAACCTCATTGTTCTCTCCCAAAGTACAGACTAGCCTACGGTCATATTTTCCCTGTAAAAACTCCTGATTCCGACATCTTCCTCGGATTGCTCTGAACTTCCATCCTGCCTTGCTGCCACTTCATCCGCTGAGCTTTCCCCTCAGTCTCAATCCAAGACTGCGCAATTACGGACCTCCGCTGTGATCTACCATGGGCTTTGGACAGGTGTAGTATCACCCAATTCAACAAACTCCTCTCAAAAATCCCTCTATACCGCTACTACCTTTATTTTCTATAGTTACTTGGGTGTGTGTATTACATACATTGTTTGCCTGTATTTAATAAAATCACTGTTATTATTTCGTCTTTGGTGTGCTTCTTGACTTGGCTTGACCCTGTAGACATTGGGTTTAAAGATTCCACTGCGTTGTCCTGCCTCTCGTTTTTTTAACTTGTGCTCTGAGCTAATTTTCCCCACCAATAATTGAGCACGTTTGGAGTCCCTCGTAGGACCCCCAGTACACAGGGTAACAAGTTTTATTCAGTTATTCAGTTCAATGTTCTGGCTTTTATCATCTTTGTTTATCAATCTATTCTCATTTTGTGTACACTTGTTGAACTCATTCATGTGGAGCTGCCAATGTTTACTTAAAATTAATGGCCCTTAGATGGCATCAGAGGGAAGAGACAGAGAAGTGCAAAGAGAATGGAATCTATTGATTTAGGGCCGAGTTTGGAAAAAATTCTTTTTGTAATACAATTTCCAAAATCCTCCATGTAGCCAGGTTGCACGTTGTCAGCTCTGATTCATGGATGGAGGATGGTGAAACCACTGTGGATTCTGATGACTTGATAGTCTAAGCTGATATGATGCGGTAGACTATGTCACCAATGGGGTACAATATTGGGGTAGAATCTAGAGTTTACTGGCTTTTCAGACTGCAGTACTGGTCAGCTGGTAGAATGGCATTTTACTGTCCAGAAGAATAATATGTTACGTTGACAACACAATGGTAAAGGAGGGAAGAAAAATCCCCTCCCATAAGCAATTGATGGCCAAACTAGAGATGATGTGAATTGCATGTATTTTGTTATGCAAACAGCTGTAGGGAAACCTAAATTATGTCTGGTCTATAAAGTGCTTGGGAATTCTTAATTCTCTCCCTGTCAATATGTTGGAAAATAAATTTTGCCTCTCTGATGCTATCAGTGAAACTCCCATTGGAGTCCATGGAGGTCTTCTTGAAAAGCAAATAGTCACTTTGGAAAGGACATTTTTCTTGGGAGAAAAACTTAAAATTCTTCTCACTCTTTCCATAGTCCTAAGACAGTTGAAGCTTCCCTTCATTTATTAAAAGGAAGAATGTGAATGTTAATTGCATTCCTTTAACTCATATCATGTTTAGATTGCCCTTCAATGCTGCTAGCTTGCCTATCTATAGTTGACATGCTGTTAAAGAACAACTAACATAATGGTGTTGAACTACTTAAAATAATGTTTGTTTGGCTCTGCACGCACTCCAACCAGCCCTTCATAACATCTAGGCAAGCCTTGGAATTATGGCCATTTCTGCACTACGCAGTTATAGTGCTATTATTCCACTTTCAACATCCTATGGAATCCTTGGATTTGCAGTTTAGAGAGGGGCCTTTAGAATTCTCAGTCAGAGAGCTCTTTGGCCTCAGTAAACAACAAACCCCAGAATCCCCCAGGATGTTGAAAGTGGAATAATAGACCATTTTTGCCCTACACTATTACTGTGCTATTACAAAGCCCCTTCTCTGTGGCTGCAGCCAAGTTCTCCAAACCCCCTTCCAGGGGAAGCTAATGTTATCCCAAGATCCTTACATTTTTATAGCATTTGACTAATTGTGGTGGCAGTTGGTTTAAATCTCCTGCTTTCTAGATTCTGACATTTAACCAGACATATTTTACCTCCATTTATTCGCTTTATGTTGTCATTTCTTTTTATTAAAAGAAAGGGTCAAAGGAGTGCTTATTTGGTGAAAACAATTTGCAGAGAAGAAGATTCCACCATTATAAGTCTCAACATTTTATTACTTATAAAAATGATATTCATTGAACTAAGTAAATGATACATTGCATCCATTATCTACTTGATGAGGTCTACAAATGTGTCAAATATCAAGTGAATACAATATACATTACTCGAGCTGTTTCAGTTTAACAAGTTCTGAAAACTGATATAGTGATCAACGTTGCCTGCATTTTTCTGAAAAGCTTACCATATATTTATTAAGTTTTATTAAAACAATTTCTGATTCACTTTATTCAGCTCTATTGTGAAAGAAAAGAGTTTATTGGTTTGGGGAAGTTCTGACCACAAGTTCAACAGTTACAAAGATTTTTATGCCCATTATACCCTGCAGAACAAAGTACTGACAAATTTATCACATGCATTCTCAGTTCTTTATTTTTAATCTAGAATTTTAAAACAAAAAACAATACGAGGATCATTTCCACACTAGACCTCCCTAAACTGTAAACTTCAGGATTCCATAGGATGTTGAAAGTAAATAATAGCACTATAACAGTCTAGTGCAGAAATGGCCTCAGTTTTTACATGGCCTCGCAATGACTATCATTAAAAATGAACAAACAACTCTACTTGCTCCCTCCCTATTGTTACAACTGGATAGCAGTTTTAAGCATGGCAGCTAATTATGAGGGGATTATGCCTGTCAAACTTTGGAAAGGGGTAAAAATTGTGAAATTTGCACAACACTTTTCTTAATCTCTGGGCACACCTCTTAAGCCATGAAGCCTTAACTTTAGATTTGAAGTTTAGCTTCAAATTTTCTCGTTTTGTGAAACTTAAGCTAATGAAATAACCTGAACTCTGATCTGAAATGGGTAGTTCTTTTTTAAAAAACAAAAACAAAACCTCTATTGGACCTTTTAATTGTGTTCATCTCATTTTTAGTCAATTTGAATGCTTTTAATGGAAGCATGCTATAAAAATACTTTTAATAAATAAACATAATGTGGAACATTGTATCCATGATCATGAAATCAAGTGAGTATAATGTCCTTTTGCTCTTCTCTCAGACTGTGGATCCATATGTTTAAAAAGAGATAGACTGTGTAAAATATCAACTGTTCCACCACTCGTTCTCCGCCCAACACTTTGTCATCTCCACGGGGTCAACCTTTTCCAATTCAAATCTCCAAGCATATTGCAGACAGCTGGCTTTTTTTTTAAAAGTTTTTAAAAGTTTTTTAAAGTTGATCTTCCCCCTGCAGCCAAAATATGCCATCTTTCACCTTAGGACACAGATGAGCAGAACTCCTCAATGTCTTTTAAATCAAGTGCACATGTGAAGGCATGACAAAACTCTTCGGGTGGATGGGTGGGGAAGCATTATAATGCGGACTTCTGGCACCAAAGCAACTTTTGCCCTTCTGGCCTACATTAAAACTAGAGTAATGTGGAAAAAAAATGGAAAAAAGATAAGTTTGCATTATAATTTATTGATAATAACTGGAATTGGTTTGTTTTGAAGATCAATTGCTGCACTCCTATATCCATTTACCTGGGATAAACTCCGTTGCACTCAATGGGAGGTAATTTTGATACAGAATTACAGCATGTAGTATGAGACAAAAATTGCACATTACATGATCATGAACACTGTGTGACCACCTTTCCCAAATGAGCAGCGCCATGCCTCCACCTCCTCTTTTCATGTTAATGCCTAGGTGAAGCACACAATACAGTGCCAGGGCCAACCCTACTACTGGATGGACTTGCAAGGCCATCTCTCTCTTTTTATTTTTTTATTTTTTATTTATTATAAAGAAAAGAACAGAACAAAAAAGAAAAACACCACATGACACACATAACAGTGGGGGAAAAAAAAGGAATTTCAAAAATAAACAAGCTTACATTACAATTCCATTACAATCATATACTTATTCAACATATTCTATATCACACTGCTTATATACTTTGGTTATCTAGATCTAGATATCATTCTCATTATATTCATTATTATTATAATAATTTCATTCTTAACTCTATACTTTTCAATTACATTTAATCTGTTACTACTACTAAATATGATCTTATTACTAAACATATCAAACTATTCCTAAAAATAAACCCACCTCCCCAGAACCAATTATGTTTCAACTTACTTCACCTTCCAGAATTGTAATTCTTCTTGTGGAGGTATGACACCTTCCTCTTTTCCACAAATATCTTCCATATTGCTTCAAAATCACTCTCCTTCGGAGACTTCTGGGTTTAATGGCGAAGCAATAGGCAGCTTAGTGGCATCTCTTGACACTAACTGTCACCCCGTGTGGTTCAGCCAGCTCAATTAAAACATTTATGGGGGTTCAGAGGGACTCACAGGGGGCCTGAATCCACTCACCAGTCTTCAAGAACCAATGTAAGTTGGATCGGAGAAGATGAGGAAGAGTGTGGGGTCGAAGAGTTACCACAACTGCGCTGGAAGGCAGCTGATTGATGGACCGGCACAAGTGATGCCAAAACATTTTAAAATAAAGTAAGTAACCCTTTAAGTGAAGATTAAAGAAAGCAGACTCTTGACTAGTCCTGAGAAACCTCAACATAAATGGATTTTGCCAAATGTTAAGCAGGAATTTTCAATAATAATGGGCACAGACTTTATTATTTAATCATTAGCTACCCGAATAGCAACAGATTTATGGACTTTGAGTTTCCTAGTCTGAAATGCCTAAATGACTTAAAGGTTTAAAAATCCAGGGGAGCTTTAAAAAAAAAAGTAAAGAAAAAAGAAGATATAATTTATGAGAAACTCAGATACTATAAAGTAGTTTCAAATAAATTGATATACCCAGCTTGAGCTTGCAAGAAGAAAACAGAAGGGTGGAAAGGTAAATCCAAATAAACTTTGCTGAGCTTGCCAGAGAAGAAGATGGAGCATAAAACAGTAGGCAATATAACAGAAGGAATAGGAATTAAAAAACGATCCTTTAAAGACAACTGGCTTAAAAGGGGTTGGAAGTGACATGGGGAAATAAAGTCTTACACGAAGAAGGGAACAGAGCAGAGACTAGCAAGGCGCGACTGAAGAAAAAGCCTGCAATATAAAAGAGACAGAAATAGACTGGAAATTGGAAATGTCAGGACCTCCTGGAACTGATACCAACGACCGGACTTGTCGGGTAGCCCTCCATATTTTAGTTACGGGACATATAGTAGGAGTTAAGTAGCACCTTGTTTGTAACAAGGTATGAGAACCAGAGACCATTACAGAAACAAAGCTAGGATTGTAGTGATAAGTGCTACCAGGCTAAACCAGAACTTCAAGGTCTCTTGTGGGCGGGATGAGAAATTCTTTGCCTTTTATGTTTTGAATTTTGCTAATTGCCTCCAGTTCACTCACTGAAGTCCCGTATGTGATAACTGAAGCCCCTGTCAGAGCTGCTGCTGACGAGCAGCAGCTGTTGGTCCCTGTGGCTCTGGACTGAGATGAGTCCTGCAGCTCAAGAGCTCCCCCTTCTGCCATGGACCAAGCAGGCTTGGACGTTCCTCTGCCTGCTCCTTTAGGGAAACAGGGATCCGATTCCGAAGATGGTTTGGAGCCTGTGCCAATCAGCCCACAAACAAGGTGGAGACTCAAGAGAGGTGAGCAAAGGGAAGCTTCCTTGATTGAGTTCAAGAAGCAGTGACTAGCCACACCTGTGTCTTGGCCTATATAACTGCCTGCCTGGAAGCTTTCCTTTGCTTGTGGCAAACTTCTTTCAAGCCCTTCTCTTGCCTGTTCCTTGCTCCCAGCACCCAGTTCCTGCTTCCTTGAATTGATCTCTTGACCCTTGGCTTTTGGAACTCTGACTACGGCTTTTGCTTGATGCTCTGGTAAATGAACTCCCTTGTGTAAAGTGCTTGCTTGTCTCCTCCTGGCTTGACTTTGCTGGCTCTCACACTCCCTTCTCTGGGCTGGCTTGCCGCCCAGGTCTCTGATCTTAACAGTCTTGCCACAAGCCCACAAGCTGATTTATTGTGGGAGGTAGAATTTGTTTCAGTTACCATGGAGAAAGATGAAACGGCGGAGCTTTCTCTGCCTGCAGTCTTGCACGCTAATGTTGTTTTGACCCAGCGAATAAGCCAGTTACAACAACGTCTCCAGCAGCTGCAGCTTGAGGAGGGGCTGTTGCTTGGGTCAAACCCAAGTGCCCAGTGGCTACACCCTCCAGGTTTGATGGGCGGATGCAGGACTTCCCCACCTTCTGGGCTCAGTGCCTTCTGTACATACGGCTGCGAGCAGAGGAGTTTCCTCATGATTCTCACAAGGTTGGCTTTGTTATCAGTCTGCTATCAGGAGGTGCAGTGCACTGGGCTCTGCCATTACTGCAGCAGCAAAGCCCACTGCTGGACAATTTTGATGCCTTTGCTGTGCAGCTGCAGAGTGTTTTTTCGGATCCTGCTAAGGCCCCGACTGCTAACCAGCATATTCAGGAGTTGAAGCAGGGTCAGGTCTCCATTGCAGAATATGCTAGTGAGTTCTGGCTGTTGGCTCAGGATCTGGCTTTGAATGAGGCTGCCCAGGTAGACCAGTCCCTTGAGGGTTTGGCAGATCCTATTCTAGATCAGTTGGTCCTTGTTGATATGCCTGACACCTTGCAGGGCCTGATCCAGTTGTGCCTGTGAGTTGAGGGGCGCATCTTGCGGCACAGGGCCAGGCATCCTGCGGTGCTTCCTGCCAGCCCGCCTCCCCTGCCATCACCAGCACCTCTGAGAGAGACGGGGGGGTCTGCCTCCTACTCCGGTACCCAGTCTGGAGGCCATGGCAGGGGAGGAGCCGATGCAACTTGGTGGCACCTGTCCTCATCTCTCCTCTGTAGAAAGGTCCAGGCAGTGCCAGCTGGGCTTATGCTTGTACTGTGGCCAGTCTGGACATTTTACCACCTCATGTACTGCTAAACGAGGCCGGCCTACGTTGGTGGGAAACTGATTGTGCCTGGTCTTGGAGGACCACAAGACTGGGATGGTTCACCTTTGGTGCCAGCCCACCCTGCCCGTTTCCCCATATACAAGCACTTTGTCATTGAGGTCTTGCTCCGACTCCCCAGCCGGCTGGCCTTGCAGGCGTTGGCCATGGTAGACTCGGGGGCCACCATGAACTTTATTGATCGGGCCTTTGTGGAGGCCTGGGACATTCCCACGTCTCCTGTGGACCACCTTTGCTGGTGGAAACCATCAATGGTTGCCCTCTGCGCTTAGGCCCGGTGACGCACTACACCGCAGGAATCCAGATGCAGCTAGGGTCCTATTGCAAGGACGTGGCATTCTTTGTGGCCTCAGCACCCTGTTTTCCAGTGGTCTTGGGGCTGGAGTGGTTGCAGGAGCACAACCCCCACATTGGGTGATCCACGGGAGTCATTACCTTTTCTTCTCCCTGTTGTGCCTCCCATCTCCAGTCAGCTCTGGCCTCCTTTGCTGCAGTTTCCACAGTCTCGCCGCCTCCGGACCTTCCGCCCAAGTATCGGTACTTCGCGGACGTCTTTGATGAAAAGGATATGGACCAGCTGCCTCCACAACAGCCCTACCATTGCCTGATTGACTTGGTCCCGAGGACTAAGATTCCGGTGGGCCACATCTACCCTCTCTCTAAGCCCAAGCTGGCTGCCTTATGGGACTTCATTGAGATGAACCTGTGGAAGGGGTTCATCCGGCCGGCTGTCTCTCCTGCCGGGGTTCCCGCCTTCTTTGTGAAGAAGCGGATGGGGGATCTTCGTCTTTGCCACGATTATAGGAGCCTAAATGCCATCATGATCAAGAACCGATACCCGCTTCCTCTCATTTCTGAACTTTTGGAGAGATTGCAGGGGGAGCAGGTCTTTACCAAGTTGGATCTCCGAGGTGCTTATAATTTGGTGCGCATTCGTCAGGGGGACGAGTGGAAGATGGCTTTCCACACGCAGTATGACCATTTTGAGTACACCATAATGCCCTTTGGTCTCACCAACGCCCTGGCAGTGTTCCAGCACTTCATGAACGATGTCTTCTGGGATCTCCTGGACCACTTTGTCATCACTTATTTGGATGACATCCTGATTTTTTCCTGGTCCCTGCAGGAGCACGAGGGCCATGTTTGGACAGTCCTGCAGAGGCTCCAGAACCATCATCTCTACACTAAGCTTTCTAAGTGTGCTTTCGAGCAGTCGGAGGTCAATTTCTTGGGGCACTGTATCTTGGTCAAGGGTCTTGCCATGGACTCTGGCAAGGTGGACACAATCTGCACCTGGCAACCCCCACGCACGCTCAAGGATGTGCAGTGCTTCCTCGGCTTTGCCAATAATTATTGGCCATTCATCCCCATTTTGTGGACCTTGCGGTACCCTTGGCCTCTCTTTCCAGAAGGGTGTCCGTTTCCATCGGGGTGTCAGGACTCAGGCAGCCTTTGAGGCCTTGAAGGTGGCCTTTGTCTTGGGACTGATCCTGTGCCATCCAGATTCCTCGCGGCCCTTTGTTGTGGAGGCGGATGCTTCTGATGTGGCTTTGGGGGCTGTGTTGCTCCAGCGGTCTTCCTATTTCCTTGTGCTTGCTACTCCTGGCAGCTGGACGGGTCGGAGCAGAACTATACGATCTGGGAGAAGGAGCTGTTGGCCATCAAGGTGGCTTTCGACACTTGGCAATACCTGCTTAGGGAGTTCGGTTTCCTGTGGAGGTCCAGACGGACCATCGGAACCTGGAGCACCTGTGGAAGGCAAGGGAGCTCAACCAGCAGCTAATGCACTGGTCACAATACTTCACCTGTTTTGACTTCAAGCTGACTTAAATTCCCAGCAGTCAAAACGGGCGAGCTGATGCCTTGTCCCGGAAACCGGAATATGACTGTGGAAGGATGTTCCTTTCGGCCACGTTGTGCCCGTGGACTGTTTTGCAGCCGCCAGTGTACTTCCAGACTTCTTGCCTGAGCTGAGGGAGCAGCAGCTTCAGGATCCCTACACCCAGGCCCGTTGCCGGGATCTTGAAGCTCCTGCGGGAGCACCCTCTCCCTTTTGGTCGGACAAACAGGGGCTCTTGTGTTTCTGGGGCCACTATTATGTTCCTGCTGGTCTCCTCTGGGGCCGGATTCTGGCCCAGTGCCATGACAGCCCTCCGGTGGGCCACTTTGGGCATTTTAAGATGGTATGCCTGGTGTCCAGGGACTTCTGGTGGTCGCGGTTGCAGATGGAAGTTCAGCACTATGTGGACTCTTGCCCCATTTGCTGGAGGTCCAAGGAAGTTTCAGTCAAGCCGGCGGGCCTGCTGCTACTGCTTCCAATGCCACCCCGTCCTTGGCACTCACTTTCACTGGACTTTGTGATGAACCTGCCGCTCTCGCAGGGGGATACGGCCATCTTGGTGGTGGTGGACATGTTCACCAAGATGGCCCACTTTGTTCTCTGTGCCACTCTGCCCTCGGTCGAGGAGACGGTGTGGCTCTTTTTAGACACAGTCTTCCAGCTTCATGGCCTACCCAAGTGCTTGGTGTCAGATCGGGGTCCACAGTTCAACGCCCAATTTTGGCAGGCCTTGTTTGAGAACTTGAAGGTGGAACTTCACCTGTCCTTCTCCCACCATCCTCAGTTGGATGGCCAGATGAAGCGGGTGAATGCCGTCCTGGAGCAGTACCTCCGCTGCTATGTGAACTTCCGGCAGAACGATTGGGCGGCCCTTCTACCTTTGGCCAAGTTCACCTATAATAATGCACATCATGTGTCCACCCAGATGTCGCCCTTTTTTGTGAACTATGGCTTCCATCTGTGCTTCCTTCTTGTGGCTCCTCCATCTTCTCCTGTTCTGGCAGCAGACTGGTTCCTGCAGGAGCTCCAGGCGGTTCACCAAGTGCTCCAGGACCAGTTGCAGGCAGCGAAGGACCAGTATAAATGCTTTGCTGACTGGCATTGGTGGGCTGGCCCTACATTGTCTGTAGGACATCTTGTCTGGTTCTCAACCTGCCACCTGCCAACCCAGCGCCTGGTGCGGAAGCTGGACCACTGCTTCATGGGGCCTTTTCCAGAGGAGGTGGTGATCAATCCGGTGGCCTACTGGGTTCAGTTGTCCACCTCTCTCAAAGTCCACCCGGTCTTCCACGTGTCCTTGCTGTCCTGGGATGCTCCTGGCAGCCCTTATCGGTCTGCGGCTCCACCTCCTCTGCCTATCCTTGTGGATGGGGAGCTGGAATACGAGGTGGCACAGATTCTGGACTCCCACTGGCTTCAACGTCAGTTGCAGTACCTGGTGGACTGGAAAGGGTATGGGCCCGAGGAGCGGTCTTGGGAAGCTGCATCTGATGTTCATGCCCTGCAGCTTGTCCACCGTTTCCATCGCCGCTATCCCCACAAGCTGGCCCCACTTGCGCAGGGCGGGCAGGGTCCTGAGGGGGCGAATAGTGTGATAACTGAAGCCCCTGTCAGAGCTGCTGCTGATGAGCAGCAGCTGTTGGTCTCCATGGCTCTGGACTGAGATGAGTCCTGCAGCTCAAGAGCTCCCCCTTCTACCATGGACCAAGCAGGCTTGGACGTTCCTCTGCCTGCTCCTTTAGGGAAACAGGGATCCGATTCCGAAGATGGTTTGGAGCCTGTGCCAATCAGCCCACAAACAAGGTGGAGACTCAAGAGAGGTGAGCAAAGGGAAGCTTCCTTGATTGAGTTCAAGAAGCAGTGACTAGCCACACCTGTGTCTTGGCCTATATAACTGCCTGCCTGGAAGCTTTCCTTTGCTTGTGGCAAACTTCTTTCAAGCCCTTCTCTTGCCTGTTCCTTGCTCCCAGCACCCAGTTCCTGCTTCCTTGAATTGATCTCTTGACCCTTGGCTTTTGGAACTCTGACTACGGCTTTTGCTTGATGCTCTGGTAAATGAACTCCCTTGTGTAAAGTGCTTGCTTGTCTCCTCCTGGCTTGACTTTGCTGGCTCTCACACTCCCTTCTCTGGGCTGGCTTGCCACCCAGGTCTCTGACCTTGACACCATACTATGTATCACGCTCCTAATAAATAGTATTTATGCACTGTTATATTTGTGTGTGTGAATTTAGTTCCTGACAGGACTTGTGGATATTTAAATAACTTCTCTGAGGATACAACAGAACAATGGGATTAAACGATACATATTAATGACTGGGAGAAATATCAGCTGAAGACAGTATAGGGCAAAGACAATATGAACAAAATAATCTCATACAGGCAAGACAAACATGTCGTAGGATGAGAAAAGAAGTCAAGCAGACACTTAGAAAATTGTGAATTGGTGGAAAAGGAGAAAGGTTATTGAAAGGAAATGTTATTGAATGTCATTGAAGGGAAAAAGTGGTGGGGAGGGAAATATTTAAGTATTTAAGCATTTAAGTATTATGGTCTCAGAAAATTAATTGATATTGCTGTTTTGAGAATTAATTTTATTAATTTAGACTTGATTAACTGATTAGAACTTCTTATTAATTAATTTGTTTGATAGGCTGGTTAATTAATTGTATGTCTGATTAAGCCGGGGGAAAGGGAAGAAGGGATAGGGGAGAAAAAAAAGGAGCTCAGTAAAGGGTGGTTGATCAGCTATTTGACACAGCTGCTCCTGTTGACCTTGAGAGGGAACAAAACTAAACAAAGACACAGTGCATAAGATAAATCCTCAAATATATAAGGAAACAATTTAAGTCATAGTGTTATTCAGTTACACAAGCAGAGAGCTCTCCTAGTGGCAAAGGATAGCCACTAAACAGTGAAGGTTAAGAAAAATTTCAAGCTCTCTTATAAATTGAAGAAAAAAGAAACTGAGATATCAATGTCACAGCACAAACTATTTTTTAAACATCTGATATATATTAATAGTGTAATATATTACAATATATTACATTTTGTTGTATATTGATATAGCATTTAAGAGAATTGTAATAAGAATGGTGAGCAGAAAAACAACATCATCTTATATACAATCTCAAATAACTTTGGAAAGAAGACTCTCTCTGGAACAACCCCTTCAGACTCCAGAATGATGCCAACAAATACTAGAAGAACTACAAAACTTTAAGCAAGAAATCAGGCAAGAACTAAAAGACACCAGAGCCAAGATAAAAATGGACATTAAAAAAGAATTGGAAAGTTTCGATAAGAAAATAGATAAAATAAAGAAGGAAATGAAGACAATGAAATAAGACATAAAAGACTTACAGGACAAAAGAAAAAATGCAGAAACAGTTGAAGACACTGAAGGGCAACAAGAGATGGAATGAGACAGAGATTGACATTCAAGAAACAAGATAACAAGATACCAGGATAAATGCCTTAAATTGAGAGGAATTTTTGAAAAGGCAGGGGAAGACCTTTATGAAAGATTAATTCCAGATCTAGCAGCATATATTGAGATACCTGAAGAGAACATGGAGGCTGAAATTGATAGGATCTTCAGATTGAATTCAAAGATAGCAAAAGAAAGAAACTGGCCAAGAGATATAATTGTTTGTTTCACTAGAACAAGAATAAAAGAAAAAATCTTTGAGAAACACTACGAAGAAAAACTAATAGTGGATGGAAAAGAAGTGAAAATATTTAAAGACATACCATTCCAAATATTAAAGAGAAGACAAGAATATAAAAATCTAACATGATTGTTGCTGAAACATAAAATAAGATATAAATGGGAGAGAACCAAAGGGGTCTCATTTACCTTTAAATTAAAAAGACATAAAGTCACCACCCCATTTCAAGCAAACAAACTGCACAAGAAGTTAAGAAAAGAACTAGAGAATGCAAGAAAAAAGAAAGACTTCAAATATAAAGGAACTACTGAAGGACGAGATAAGTTAGAAGAAGATACTGATACAGAAGAAGAAGAGCAAAAAGAGGAACAGCTGGATTCAGATATAGAAGGGAAATTGACAGAAGGAGAAGAAACATAAGTAAATCAAAATATCAATAAAAAATTTATCATAGAATGTGAAAGGACTGAACTCAAATTATAAACACCAACAAGTATTTCATTATGTAGAAAAAAACAAATTGGATGTGATATATTTACAAGAAACCAAAATTTGAGAATCCGACATTAAATATCTAAAAAATCCCAGATTCGAGAAAAGCTTCTTCTCAGCTAACCAAAAGAAAAAGAGGGATGGACATTTATGTGAACTCCAAATATCCCTCAGAAGACGTTTTCTGTGATCATCAAAGTCACTATATCAGAGTGCAAGTGCACTTCCTGGATCTAACATTATTGGTGGTTGGAATTTATTCCCCATTAGAAAATAAAAGTGAGTTCTATAAGAAAATAGAAGAAGAATTACAGAGATACACTCAAGACAAAAATCAGGAAAACATTTTAATGATGGGGGACATGAATGGAGTTCTAGACCCTGACAAAGATAGATCAACAATGACCAGACTAAAGAAAAAACAAGGAAAATTGCCGAAGAGTTTCTTCAAACTAATAGAAAACATGTTACTGACAGATATTTGGAGACTAAAACAAGGGAATTCAAAAGGATTTACTTTTTATTCAGACAGCCACAAATCAATGTCAAGAATAGATGTGTTTTTAATCTCTAAAGTATTACATACAAAAATAAAAGACATGGAAATACTTCCAAGAATCGTATCAGATCACAGTCTGATTCAGCTGAAACTGATTGTAAGGGGAAAAAAATTAAAATGGAAACCGGAGACTTAATGATTTAATACTTCAAAATGAAGAATACTTAAAAAAAGCAAAAGAGGAGTTGAAATGTTATTTTAAAGAAAACATGTTGGAGGAGGTAATAATGAAAACAATCTGAGACACTGGTAAAGCAGTAATTAGAGGACAATTCATTAAATGGAATACAGAATGGAAGAAAAAAGACAGGAGAAGATACAAAGATTAATGACAGAGATCAAACAAAAAGAAGAAAAGCTAAGAAATGACACTGCAAATAATAAACTAAGGGAAGAAATTAGGATAATACAAGAACAATCAGATCAGAAAATTAGATTGAAATTTAGAAGAAACTAAGAAGAATTAAACAAGGGTACTTTGAAAGTGTGGACAAACTGGGTAAGTGGCTGGCCTACAAATTAAGGAAAAACAGAGAGAAAAATCTGTTCTTACAAGCTAATAAGGGGAAGTTGGTGGTCACAGATCAAGGTTCAATAAAATATATCTTCAGAAAATACTACAAAGATCTTTTTGGTAGTACTTCAGATTTGAACAAAAAGAAAAAAAAATAGAAGCTTACCTAGAAGAACAAAATATTCCTAAATTAACTGAGGAGCAAAAAAATAGCCTGAACTCTACAATAACTATAATGGAAATTCCAGAGGCGATCAGAAAAACTGAAAATAGCAAAATCACCCAGCCCAGATGGACTGACAGCATTATACTACAAATCATGCCAGGATGAATTGATCCTCCCAATGCACAAAATGTTCAATGAAATCGTAAACACCAGTAAGCCGCAATCATGGAATGATGCAAATATAACTTTAATCCTAAAAGAAGAGAGAGACCCACAGGATCCGAGTAATTACCATCCAATTTCACTGTTAAACATCAACAATAAGATCTTCACCAATATAATAGCAGACAGACTTAAGAAAATTTTATAGACAATGAACCACGAAGATCAAAGTGGTTTTCTACCCGAAGACACATAAGAGACAATATAAGAACAGTAATCAACATGATAGAATATTATGAAAAACATAATGAAAAAAAATGCGATGATCTTCGTGGATGCAGAAAAAGCTTTTGATAATGTGGATTGGCACTTTATGATATCACTATCCAATAAGATGAACTGTGGCCAAAAATTTATCACTTGGATCGCAGAAATATACAAAAACTGTAAGGCCCAAATCATAATCAATGGAGAGAAAACAAAGCCTATTGAAGTAAAAAAGGTACCAGACAGGGATGCCCGCTTTCTGTTGAGTGTTACTACCCAAGACAGCTCTGTCTGTTCCTGTTTGAAGGGTTAATGTGCTCTTGTTTACTTCTCTGCTCACGTTACTGTGGAAATGCAGCTTGGCCGTTCCCAGTTTGTGTGTGAACTCTGAGAGTGAGATAGCCTCTGAGTCCATTCCCAAAACAAAAGTAGAAGTTTTGACTAGAAAGTCTTCCATTCCCACGCTTTGAGAAATGTTTACACCTGTGTACTTAAGTGCTGCCTGCAGTCAAGCAGAGTTCTATTCTATGCTATATTATTCTGTTCTTTTGTGCTCCTGTTCAGACATGGATATCACCTAGCTGCATTGCTCAATATGTAATCCAGCTTTGCTTACAATAAACAAAGTAGTTTTTAGACAAACTGGATGGCCTCATTCTTTGGCAGGTTTTTCCTTAAGGTTTTTTGTGGGACTTAACAAGTTCTGGTTCTTGCTTTTAAGTGCAGCTACACTGTGGGTCACAGCATGCCCCCTGTATTTACCGACACTTTCACCGCTTTTATTTATAATGGTTTTAAAGGTCCTCCTTAGAGCAATTTGTTCGGAATCAGAAATTAAAGGAACAAGAATAAAAGGTCAAGAATATAAACTAAGAGCCTACGCTGATGATCTAGTAATCTTTCTAGAGGACCCCAAACAGAGCATGGCAAAATTAATGGAAAACTGCAAAAAAATTCAGGTTGTGGGGTTTATAATTAACAAGGAAAAAATAAAGATTTTATGTAAAAACATTAGGAAGGAAGAGATGGAAGAATTGCTACAGATAACAGGATTTGAGAGAGACAAGAAAATAAAATATCTTGGTATTGTGATCACAAAGCAAAATAACGAATTCTGTGAAAACGATTACAAAAAAAAATGTGGAATGAAATAAAAAAAAGACTCAGAACTGGGTGAAATTGGAATTATCTTTAATGGGAAGAATGGCTACAATAAAAATGAATGTCTTCCCCAAGATAAACTTTCTCTTCCAGAATTTACCGATAATTATAAATGAAAGATGCTTTCGAGACTGGCATAAAAATCTATACAACTTTATTTGGGGAGGAAAGAAACCAAGAATAAAATGGAAGACCTTAACAGATAGGAAGGAAAGAGGTGGATGCAAGCTCCTGAATTTGAAACTATACTATTTCGCTAACGTGGATTAAAGATTGGATCACATTGCAAAATGAAAGAATATTGAAGTTAGAGGGTCTAGATTTGCGATTCGGATGGCACAGGTATCTGTGGTATAATAAAGCAAAGATCGATAAAGACTTCATGAACCATTACATAAGATGCTCTCTGTTAGAAATCGGATGAAATTTAAATGTAAGACTTACTGAAGAATTCCACAATGGATATCACCACACGAGGCACTGTTCGGAAGGTGGAAAGATCCTAAAGAAAGATGGCTCAAATACAAAGATATAATAATTGAAGTAGAGAAAACTGATTTAAGATTAAAGACAAGAGAGGAGTTAGAGAAGGATGTATTGAACTGTCAATTGTTTCTTTACCTACAACTGAAATAAAGATTTAAAATGTACTTAAAGCTTGAAGGTTTTGAAACAAACAAACCACTTAATGAATTTGAGAAGGCTATCTTTGAGAAATTAGATCACTTAACATCTCAAATCTACAGGATTATATTAGATCGTGAATTAGAAACATTCTCTGTTTCTTTAAACAGGAGTTAATGGTGAAGTAGCTGGCATTAATTTTTCTTTATTTTTCTTCCAAATTTCTAATATATTTTTCAAAAAGGAATTTTCTGTTTTTTCCATTTCTCTCTTGACAAGATTCCAAAAAACAAAAACAAAAACTCTCTAATCTCTTCTCAATTTCTATAGTTCTCATCTCTAACCAATCTAAATCCCCTTTTCCTAGAACTCCATCTATATCTCAATTGATTTGCATTATAATACCATTTTAGATTTGGTAGGCCCAATCCACCTTCTTTTTGGGATTTGTACCAAAATTTCTTATTAATCCTCACTCTCTTGTTCCCATAACAAAAATTGTTCAATAATAACTGCCAATTTTTCAATTCTTCTTCTGATACTTTTATTGGTAACATCCTGAACAAAAAAATATTCTTAAATATTTTCATTTTTACTAATCCAAACCATGATAACTTAATATTTTTAAATTCCTCTAATTTCCATTTCACTTCTTGTCTTAGTTTATTATAATTTTTCCTCTAATCTTTGTAGACCTTTTGTAATATTTATTCCTAAGTATTTAATTATTTCCTTTAATTTAATAGCCATCTTTCTATCTTTTAAAAATGTTTGTTCTTTTATTTTAGTATAATTAAACAACATTAATTCTGATTTAGCCCAATTTATATGTGACCCTGTCAATTCCCCAAGTTATTTTAAGTGTTCAGATAGTATATCAATTTTTTTGATCGGATCTTTAATTGTCAGCAAGGTATCATCAGCAAACAAATTTACTTTATTCTTTTCCTTAATCCCAGTTCCCTCCAAATTCTTATCCTTTCTAATAACATTTGCCAAAATTTCAGTGACCACCACAAACAAAATCAGGGATAACAGACAACCTTGTCTTGTCCTTCTGGATATTTGAATTTGTTTTGTTAATCCATCATTTATCATTACTACTGCTATGCCATGTAAGTATAACTGATTTATCAATCCTTTAAATTTCCCCCCCAATCCTAATATCTTTAATGTTATTTTTAATGCTGGCCATTTCACACAGTCAACGGCCTTGTATATATCTAATGTCATTATTCCTGCTTTTTGTTTATCCCTTTCAATTATATTTATTTTATTCAATATTCTACCAATTAGATTTGACATCTTCTTCCTTACACAAAGCCACATCGGTCTCTTCGCAAATGCTTATAAATAAACTTATTCATTCTTTTTGCCATTATTGCTGTCAATATATTGGCATCTTGATTTATTAGTGATATAGGTCTATATGATCCTGGATCTGTCAAATCCTTATCTGGTTTCGGAATCAATATTATTAAAGACTGTTTTCATGATGGTGGGATCCTGTCTCCATTTATTATATTGTTATATAATACCTTCAATTTAGGTATTACACTCTTTTTAAAAGTTTTATAATATTCTGGTCCCAACCCATCCATTCCCAATGATCTCCCTCCTTTTAAATTATCTGTAACTTCTTCTATTTCTTTTTCTGAAACCTGTTGTTCCATCAATCCCTTATCCTCCTCTGTTATTTTTATTTTCCAATTTTTTTCAATATATTCCTCAATATTATCCACTGCCTTTTTCCCTGCTGAATACAATTCTTGATAAAATTCTTCAAATTTTTTTAACTTATCTTTCATCATCCTACATATCTTACCTGTTTTGTCTTTAACTACACCAATCATATTCCTTGCCTTTTTTGACTGTGCAGATCTGGTCAACATTTTAGAGTTCTTATTTACTATATTCAAAAAATTCTCTCCTCACATATATTACATTCCTATGAACTTGCAAGGCCATTTCAGGCAGTTGATGCTGGAGGTGGCAGCAAAAGGCTGTCTTACATGCCTTATCCTATGGTATTTAATCAACCTGTGTGGATACTGTCTGAGCCCAATAATAAAATGGGTTTCTCCTCCTGTTGCATGAACAAAAGCTGACTGGATGGCCATTTGCTAGGGGTGCTCTGAGTGTGTGTGCCTGTATGGCAGGAGGTTGGACTCAGTGGCTGTTGTGGTCTCTTCCAACTCTATAATTCTATGATTCTATGGTCTGGCCATCTGAATCTATCTTCAGAGCAAACAATAGTACACTGTCTCCCACAGCACCTGAAGACAGCAAGGTAACTTACTGAAAGCACAGCAAGTGACATGGTAAGTTGTTTTCTTCTCCAGTGTCTTTCTGATGCCTTCTAGCCTTTCCTGCTTGAGTTGGATGCATCATTTTGATGAATGGGACAGCCAGCCCTTGTTCTAATCCACTTGGAAGAGTTCTGCATGAACATGACTTAGTCTCTGCATATACCCCCTAATCTGCAAAACCCAGCAGCACTGAGAAGAAAACATGTCAATAACACTGAACACTCAGCTCCATGCCTGCTTGCTTCCCTCTAAGAGGCATTATGTGTTTAAAATGTGTAGGGAAGACCCATGCATATTAAATTCAGAAACAGTTTGTCCATGTACTAACTGGCCTTCTCCCATAGTTCAATAACTGTACTCCACCTTGGCTATATGTGTCCTTCCAGTCAGGGAAATGTTAATACAATTTGGATTGTAAACAGACACATGTACAATGGTTTCCTTTATGATTGTGGCTGGAAAAATAACATCTGTAACCAAAAGAAATGGCTGCCAGTTGTCTCCATCAGCAGACCAGTTCACGCTAACATGTCCGCACGCAAGTGTGGTTCCACAGCTGCTCATGTGCTGGAGAAATTAAAGTGGACAAATCAACTATTCCAATTGGCAATATCTTGCCATACACTTTCAGTTTGTGAAATGGTTCAGCTGACAGACAGTATAGTTGTTTTCTTCCCCATTCCCAGTAACTACCAAGCATTACAAGCAGCTTCCCCAGAGGTTGAAAATTTTGACACAAAAATTCCAGAAACTCCTCCATTTCCCAAAAAGAGAAACCGTGTTCTATTAATTTGCCCACTGAAAATGCCCTCACATATGCATTTCACTTTGTTGGACTGTCAGGCTACATAGCATGTGTTGCTTTGCTTTGCTTTTCGTTTTCAACTAGATGGTACTTACCACTTTCATTCTGTTTATTCTCTAAGATTGTCCCTCATTGCAACTGAGATATGTCATTCAACAAATAAATGAGAGAGGAGGGGAGAAGGCCAGCACAGCAGTACAGGCAAACTCACTAGGTCTGACAAAAGGAGATTCAATCTTGTCATTTTTTTTAAAGCATGAAATCCAGCTGTACCTGAAAACATGGAATAGTAGGCCAGTCTATTCCCATATGTATATACCAGTCTGCTGCAAGATAGATTTTAGGAACACAGAGGCTGCCTTATCTTAGGTCAGACTGTTTTGTCTATCAACCCCAGAGTTATCTATTCTGACTGGCAATGGATCTCCAAAGCCACAGATTTCTTGACACCAGTTCTTCAGTCTTCTTTACTGGAGATGCCCAGGTTTAATATTTTGATTAGCAAATAGATTGGATGTGGATGGAAACAATTTGATATGGATCCAAAAATGGTTGGAAAACTGAGCTCAAGGAGTTGTCATCAAGGATTGTGCTTCAAACTGGAAGGATGTCTCAAGTGGAGTGCCTCAGGATTCTGTCTTAGGGCCATTACTCTTTACCATTTTTATCATTGACTTAGATGATGGGGTGGAGCGAGTCCTTATCAAGTTTGCGGATGACACAAAACTGGAAGGGGTGGTTAATAGGAACAGAATTCAAAAGGAACTTGATAAATTAGAAAATTGGGGCGAAATTAATAAAATTAAATTCAATAGTGACAAATGCAAATTCCCCGTATAGGTCACAAAAATCAAATGCACAGGTATAGGATTGGGATACATAGCAATACTACATATGATAAAGACCTTGGAGTTGTTGTTGATCATAAGTTGAACGTAAGCCAGCGGTGTTATGCTGCAGCAAAGAAGATGAATGTTATTTTAGCCTGCATTAATAGAAGCATAGTTTTAGGATGAGGGAAGTAATAGTCCCACAATTTTCTGTACTGGTCAGGTATCATCTGGAATACCACATTCAATTGTGGGCACCTCATTTTAAGAAGGATATAGAAAAATACAAATGGGTTCAGAGAAAGAGAACAAAGATGATAAGAGCAGTAGATAACAAAACATCTGAGGAAAGGTTGAAATAGCTGTGCATGTTCAGCTTGATGAAGAAAAGCTTGAGGAGTGACATGACTGCACTCTTTAAATATCTGAAGGGCTGTTCTCTGCTGCCTCACAGGATAGAACCAGGTCTAATGGTTTTAAGACACAGGTGGGTAGGTTTTGATTGAACTTTAGAAGGAACTTCTTGACAGTAAAAGCAGTTCTACAATGGAAACAATTGTCTAGAGAGGTGGTGGGGTCTGTTTCCTTGATTATCTTTAGGAAAAAGCTGGACAGCTACCTGCTGGTGATGGTTTTGCTGAAGATGAGCAGGGGGTTGGACTAGATGGTCCATGAGGTGCCTTTCAACTCTATGATTCTATGACTATGGGACTTTATGGCAGTTCTATCATGGAGATGTTGCATTTCCTTCAAAACATGTCTTTCCAGATGTTGTTGGATTGCAGATCCTTCACTATTAGTTAGGCTGGTTAGGATTGATAGGAATTACAGTCTGGCAACAACTGGAAGGGCCACCAATTGCCCGCTCTTATTGCAAAACAATTTTGGTTGACGGCTTTACTAGATGTAATGAGGTAACTATTCACCTTCCTGTACCTTTGTGTATCAAATATGGCACAGCTGGGTTGTATCTATTTTCAGCATTGAAAAAAATGTAGAGGCATGGAAGTGAAACGCATTTCTTCTTTTCTCTTATCTCACTGACCTTTGCTGCTTCAAGCTATGTGTTCAAACCAGCCCAGATCATTTCTAGTCAGTATTGGCAGACAGCAATTTAAAACCAGATATCACAGCAAAAACTAAAACTAAAGTAGATGAAGGGGTAGGATTCCTTCTGCTCTACTCACCACAGATGAATGTGCCTCTGAATAGATATTGAAATGATAGAAATGACTATTTTCGTTTCTGTATGTGAATGGGACAGACAAGCTTCATGGCTGAATGAAGATTTTAATCATGAGATTCTGTGTTTCAAACATTCTTGCCAAATGTTGAGGAAACATTAGTTCTCTGAATGCTAATGAACTACTGTTATTACCATCACATGCCATGTTACCATACCCTACGCCCCCCATTCAGCGGGATGTGCCATTTTCATAATTGAACATATTTATGGCTGAAAAACATTGTTGAGGACATGCTGACTGGAAAGTGCCTTGCCAGGTTAAGCTGACCTAAGAAATTGTCAGTTCGTAAGTTCAGAGAAGATTCAGCAGAAAAACCTGATGCTAATGGGTTGCTAACCCTGATACATTCAACACCTCAGATTCCGTGCATTTCTGGATGCAATAAAAGACAAACTGTCCAGATTGGTGAACAATCAGAGACCATCTCTTGATCTTGCCCCACGGAGATTTTCCCTATATCCCATATCAGCCCAAACATTAAGAGATTGTCATGACTCTCATCAACGTTTTGTCACTGCAGAGTAAGACAATCAGCCCATTCCAGACTCCTTTGTCAGTTCCATGGGAAACCATTTCAGCTTTCCCAACACCCCCCCTCCAGGGTAGGGAATAGGCTATAAAAATCCTGGCTTCCACCCCAGCCACTTGTAGTACATTGGACATAGTATGTTGTATGTTGTGCCCCAGACTGCTGTCCCTCCATGCTACCCTCAGATGCTGTCTGAGACATTCTGCTTCAACCTTCTTCAAGGTTAGTAACTGTCATCTTCGTCACTCTAATTCCTCTCCCTATCCAACTTTTCACACCTTGCTTTCCAATAGCCTTGCATGGTTCTTAGAGTGTCTGATTTCCTCTGTTTGTTATATCCAAATAAAATACTTCATTTAACTTTTAACTGGAGTCTTCTCTTCAGTAAGCAGTGGTACACGCAGGTGAAAAGATCCTGCCATTACCCTCCTCTTGCAGGCCTCCTTTGAGCTATAATTTTCCCAAATTCTAAGGAGATGCTGGCATTGCAGATGGACCCCAACGTCTCCCACCTCTTAGAATAACACACATGTTGACCAAGCTGATGGGAATTGCATTTCAACATCTGGAAAGCTGTGGATTCACCAGCCCTGAATTAGGCACTGTAGTTCACTGACCTTTTAAAGCTGTGATTTTGATATTTTTCATCCATGTCTCTTCAGCTGCTAATTCCCAATGGTTAGGAATTCTGTGACTTGAGGTTCACACCTTATGGAAACCCGAAGTGTGAGATCCATTAGCCTAAGATACTGGATTCACAAGCCATCCTAGAATTTAGCCTTCCCTTTTTCTGTTTGAACTCAGTAATAGAGCTTGGGGGTGCCCAATCCTCCAGATTCAGTCTTCAGAATCTCCATTTATGGTTAGGAAAATTGTGCTACTGAACATTTCCATCTGAAGAATCACTGAATGCATATTATTGACCTGGTGGGAGTTACAAGCCAAAATATCTGAAGATACCAGATAGGGTAAGACTGGAGTAAGTAAAAGCCACCTGCCCCCAGAGAGTTCTGACTAATTGTATCAAAACTCTGTCTTCTCCACAATTTTTGCCCTAAGTGAGATCTTCATATACCTTTTGGATTTCATTGTAGGTAAAATGAAGCTAGATTTCAGGATGTGTAACTGTTCTTCCCCCAAGTAATGTTCACTTATCTAATTGGAACTGAGTAGGATTATTGTTAAAATTCTCCAGATGTTCACTTTGAAGAAAAAGCCCAACCAATTCACTCAAAAATGTTTTTGCTTCTGGTGACAACTCTCAAAGAATTTCAGTTTTCAGCCTGGCATGAGTATAGGATGATCAGTTAGGACATGCCATAAGAGAGAGAAGCCAAGAGCTTAATTTCATTCTTATCTAAACAAAAACAGCAAAGCCAGAAATCAATACTATGAAAAGAAACAGAAAATATATGGCAGGTGCATGAAAACACTGAGTGCTAGTACACACTTGCACCTGTCTGGTTACAGAGATCATTGGGAAAACCTAACTTCACCCCCTCCTGATCCTGAAATCATCTTCTCAAACAATGAAAGAGGAACTCAGTCAATATTCTGTTGGAGGCATCAAGTGTGGACATTTTCTGAGAACTGGTGGCTGCTGGCAAGGTGACAGCCAAAACATCTGCCTGCCAGCAATGTACAGGTGTCTGTTCAATGAGGCTTCAGAACATACCAAATGTCGTATATAGTTATTGGATGAAAAAACTTCAAATGAAAGAGAAGTTGGCACTGCTGTTTTATAATAATAAAGTGGGAAAACAAGAGAGAGTTGCCAAGAGGTCTTAAAATTCAAGAAGGCAGAACAATGAATTGAGGAATTTGGGTCTCTGCTAGTTGCATTAAAGAAATTATGAAGGTTTTGCTTGTAGAAAGATACTGAGTTATCTTTCCTTTTTTTTTAAGAACAAAAAGTCCAATCCTGAGAAGTATCATGTTCAGGCTCTGTAGGTGGAATCAGATCCAGGCTTTTCTGAGAACTAGAGTGACAACAAGATAGGGTATTTGACACCAAGATAGCATATTTCCAATTCAGACTGGACTGGAGATTAGCCAAGTTCTTCTTTAAAGTCATGATAATAATTACAAGAAATAGGAATGCTGTCTGACAAATTCTGAACTAATACATATTCATTATTTTTAATACAGGTTTGGAAAATCATACCCTGTTTAAATGGACCAAAATGACTGAAAGGACCCCTATACCCAACAGATGGACACAAAAACTTTACGTGGGAAAAATGCTGGTAGGTAGCAAATCTCTCTTACTTGGGGACAAAGGGAACTCCTGTAGAGGGAATAGTGTGCTTTTTTCCTCAACAGCAGGCTTCCTGCTTTCAGCCCTTCAATGAGACTTTAAGGCAGGAAGGGGTGTCCTGGCTTGGCTAAGATGTCTAGAGAAAGGAGCCGATGAAATAAGCCCTCAATCCTGATTGTGTGTCAGGGAAAAAGTAGCGAAATCTAATAAAGAATGCTCATGTCCTGGAGAGCAAAACAAGATACAGATGATGATTGGAGTGTTCCGTAATAGGAACAGCCATTGTCCTAGTAACAGACTGGAATAATAGATGCCTTAAGAAGGCAGGCTCTGATCTTAAATAAGCTCTTTCCCATGGGATTGTAGCAGTGTCCTTTACATGGCTCATGAATATTTTTCTAACTTCATTCTTCTGTTAGGCTGAGGGACAGGAGACTCTCTGGGGGAGTCAATTTCAATTTCTGAGGTTAGTGGAAAAGCTACACCCCAGTATGCTGATGAGGCCCAACTCTATTTCTCCTTTCCACCTCAATCCAAGGAAGCTGTTTCAATTCCAAACTGATGCCTATTCAGAATAGTGGATGAGATGAGGACAAACCAATTTAAGCTTAATCCGGACAAGACAGAGGTGCTCCTGGTTGGTTGCAAGGCAGGTCAGGGAGAGTAGGGATTGAATATATACTAGATGGTGTTACACTCCCCGTATAAACAGTGGTTTGCTGTTTGGATATACTCCTGAACTCAGCCTTGAATCTGGGTGCTTTTTTTGGAGTAGTGGTTAAGAGTACATTTGCACAATTAAAACCAGTATGCCAACTGTGCTCATTTCATGGGATATTTGATTTCACTATGATGACCTATGCATTAGTTATGTCCTGCTAGGATTACTGTAGCTGGCCTTGCATGAGGCTGCCTTTGAAGAATGTCTGAAAACTTCAGATGATTCGAACAGCTGCAGCCAGATTGTTAACAGGGGGCTAGCTAGATCATGGAACTCCCTTGTTACAGCAGCTCCACTAACCTTTAAGGCCTTAAACAGCTTGGGTCCAGGCTATCTGAAGAACCCTATCTTCCCATATGAGCCTACTTCATCATTAAGATCTTTGGGGGTCTTACCACCTTCACAGGCACATTGGTGGAAATGTAGGACAGAGCCTTCTCCATGACTGCTTCTAGATTCTAGAATTCCCTTCCTAGGGAGGCTAGGATGGCCCTCTCCTTTCTGTCCTTTTGTCATGAAAGAAAGACCTTTCTATTCCTACCGGCATCTTATGTAATTGCTTTTAACCTATGTTTTTATATTAATATTTTATATGTTTTTAATTATGGTTAATATTATTTTAAAACCCTTGTTGTTGTTGCTACTGTTGTGTGTCTTCAAGTCATTCTCCACTTATGTGACTCTAAGGCAAAGCTATCATGAGGTCTTCTTGGCAAGATTAGTTCAGAGGGCTTGGGCTTTGCCTTCCTCTGAAGGTGAGACATATGATATGCCCAAGGTCACCCAGTGAGCTTCCATGGCTGAATGGATTTGAACCCTGGTCTCCAGAACTGTTGTCCAATATTCAGACCACTCTACACCATGCTGGCTCTCATTTAAAAAAATAAGATGGTAGAACTATAGAATTAGAATGGACCAAAAGTGCCATCTAGTCCAGTCCCCTGCCATGTAAAGCACATAGCTAAAGCATTCTTGAAAGATGCCTGTCCCATCTCTGTCAAAACGCCTCCAAAGAAGAAGAGTCCAAGGCAGTATATACCACTGTCAAACAGCTGTTATAGTCAAAGGATTTTTTTTAATGTTCAAGTTTGTGTTCTAGTCTTTGGAGCAGCAGAAAACATGCTTACTCTATCTTCTGCTTGATATTTCTTCAGGTATCTAAAGAAAGCTATCACATCATCTCTGTCTTCTCTTCTCCAAACCAAACATATCCAGGTCCATAAGTCCTTCTAGGACTTGATTTCCAGACTTTTGACCGTCTTGGTTACCCTTCTCTGAATATGTTGCAGTTTGTCAGTATCTTTCTTAACTGCAGTGCCCAGATCTAGACCCAGTACTCCAGTTGAGTTTGGATCAAAGCAGAAGGCAATGTTACTGTGACTTCCCTCAATCTGGTCACTATACTCCTGTTGATGCAGCCTACAGTTTGCATAAGCTTTTTTTGCCTGTACATTGCACTGTTGACTTGCTTTTAGTTTATGTCAACTAAGGTTCTCTAGATCCTTTTCATATGTATAAGTGTCACCCATCCAATATTTGCGCATTTCATTTTTCCTGCCTAAATGCAGTACCTTACATTTATGATGAGAAACAACTCAAAATGAGCTAGGATTTTGTGTGTGTGTGACAGTATATAACAAATATGAACAAATATGATAAATATATAAATAATCAATTGTTCAAATTAAAGTCACTCAGAACAAACCTATAAGTAGCAATATGGGACAATAATTGTTGAAGGAGAATAGATGGCCCAAGATCTTGTCAGATTCCTTGTAGAAAAAGAAGCCAGATGTGTTTTGAATTTCAGTCTTCATCAATGGCCAATTGAATTCTTGTGTTCTCCAGTATTTCCTCAGACAAAAGGTTGAAGTTTTGGTAAAACACTATATAGTTATATTGATACTGAAAGTACTTTACGTTTATCCCTGTTGAAATTAATTTTGTTAGTTTTAGCCCAGCTATTCAATCTGCCAAAGTCATTTTTATTTTTCATCCTGCCCTCTGAGATATTACCTATTCCTCCTAATTGGGTGTCATTTGAAAATTTGATAACAAGGCTATCTATTCCATCATCCAAATATAAAGATGTTGAACAACACTGGGTCCAAGACAGAACTCTATAGCATCCTACTTTAATCTTAACTTTTGCATCGTTTCAGTGTGGTGTAGTCATCTGAATGTTGGATTACAATCCTGGAGATGAGGATTTGATTTCCTGCTCAACAATGGAGACCCACTGGGTATCCTTGGATGCATCACACACACTCAGCCCCAGAAAACTCCATGATAGCTCTGCCTTAGGGTCATCATAAGTTGGAAATGACTTGAAGGCACACAACAACAGTTTTAGTTCCATTTTTTTTAATTCTAGAAGCTGCTTTAAGTTCCATTCTTGGAAAATGGTGGTATATAAGTAAAGTATTGATTTATTGATCCTCTGGCTTGGAAGGCATATGAAAGAATGTCAAAGGTCTTCCATGAAATGAAATGACTAGCTGCTCAGATTCCATGTCCTCCTTTGGTTGTTACTGAGCCTCTAAGGTGGGGATATGACATTTTTCCGCCTAGATTTTAACCAAAACTAGTTACTCCCTGCATACAAAGTCTTCAAAGTTCATTTCCACATCTAGTCTCTGCCATGAATTCCCTTAGTAGCCTTAAACGAGAAATTTCTCTGTCATAGTTTTCAATCTGTAATACACAGATAATATTATTAATTTTGCCATCTTATTGCAGAGATTACAATAAGTAAAAACATAAAGCCACTGATAAATATTAATATAATTCATCTGTGCTGTTAGTAGCTAGCTGCTCAGTATGTCAACTCTGACGGTTAGTGTTTACATAGAAGTTATTTGTTCTTTCTAATAATAATCCTAAAGAGACTTAAAGCTGGATACTAAATAATATGAAAGCATTAGATTACTGGGGCTAGTACCACAGTTATCCTTCAGACAGTACATTTCTCTGAATTTTGCCAGTGAAATTGTCCCCTTAAAAGCTATATACAAAGCTGTGCAAATGGGAAAAAATGCACACACTGAGAAATTGGCATCCAAAAATATGTATTTTCATAACTTGTTTTTTAAAAAATCCAAACTGATGGGAAACTGGACAGTATGAATGTATCACTACTGAGTGCAGATATAACTAATGAAGGGCAGAAATTTGGGCATCCCTTCTTTGAATTATATTGTAACTGACTAGATTTTATTATCATTACCCCTCTAAAGTAGGTAGTTGTTGTTACAGAGAGTGAATTGAGAAAGAGGGTATGGGTAAGGTAACCCACTGGGTTCTCAAAGAAGGTGAAGCTTGAATACGGTCATCAAAACTCATAGCTTATTCTGTTAACCACCACTGAAAGTTCTGTTATTGGAGGCTGGAAGGTTGGTAGGAGTTGCGACCTGTCAAAATCAATATATCCTTAAAACAAGAGCTCTTCCTTGAGTCTTTGTCTGCCCTAGGCAAAGATCTGGGATTCCTTGCTTTCTCTACTATGTGGGCATTAGATGTTTTGCAGCTCAAGGCAAATTTCTCATGCAGTTGTTGTGCCTATTTATTACGACAGGGTATTTGGGTTTGTTTGATTGTAGTCACATTGATCACATAATCTTTCAAAAGACCTGTGGATGACCTGTGGTTCCATTCACATCCTTTACAACTGTATAGCCACTCAGGTGATTAGAAGCTATCATTCTTTGGAGCCTCTTTTTAAAGGCCAAGAATATAATGGTTTTTTTAAAAAGTAAAAAGTAATTATGTTACAGACACAACAAGCAAGTCTTGTTTGCTGCAGCAAGTAAACATTTCAAGAGAAGAAAAAGTAATTCTACCTTACAAAGGAAATCTATCTTAATATCATTCCTATTGCAATAAATAGTATTAAGTGAGTCAATAGAAACATAGATCATGCAACCCTAAAGTACTTGGAAGCATATTTCGTTCCAGTCAAATAAATCACTTATTTTCTAAGGGAACAATATTTACAGCAGTGTGGAAGGGGAACAAATTAACACTATTTTCAGTATAAGAAAGGCTCAGGGGTGGAATTAAGAAACATAGACACATTGATCCCACCCCACTCACTCCCTGTGTTTATTTTTTATTAATGAGAATCTACAAATCCACTGTTTTACTAAATCACCATTGTACAAAGGAAGCAAGAAAACAGCATTGCCATTCTTTTTTTCACATGTCCTAAACAGGATTTGTGTGTTCTAATTGTCTCTTTGACTATACCTGCTAGTGTCAATTGCATATATAATTTCTTCATGAGACCTGGATAGGAACCCCATATCCTCCAACACATTTTATGGACAAAACTGAGGACACTTGTGAGTATTAGAAACACACCTTTCTTTGGAACTTTGTCAATACCACCTTTCTTTGTTAAAGAATTTCCTTTTTTTTTGCTATGTACTGGATTTATTTACTCTGTAATAGAGTTGCTTTGCTCTATGAAGTTCAGCTCCATGCTTGAGTACCATGTCCTCTGGTCTTCTTCTGGGCCATACATAGATTATTTTCTTATTCTTTGCAGTGTCCTTTGCCTAGTGATGAGTCCTCCACTATATATTTCATACAGTGCCTTACCAGTTCAGTTTAACCATGGGAAGTTTAAATCAGGGGTGTCCAACCTTTGGTCCTCCAGGTGGTTTGGGCTTCAGCTCCCAGAATTCCTGACTGTTAACCAAGTAGCTAGGGTTTCTGGGAGTTGAAGTCCCAAACACCTGGAGGACCAAAGGTTGGATACCACTGGTTTAAATGGTGGCTACTTGGCACTAAAAAGCTTTTTTTTTTTTAGATAAAAGGATGCATAGGAGAGCTAGGGCAGATATTGGCAGTGAGCCCTGCTAGAAACTTGGAATGAACCAAAGAATGCCAGACCAATGATACCAGGGCTGTGCAATGGCTTCAAAACCAAGTTCGTTTAACAATGATTTTTAAAAATGGCAGAATTATTGCTTGCAGCCATTTTTTGTATTTTTATTGCAGAGTATGCCTCAGACTACAGGTTTTAATGAGACGGGTATTGTCATCTGAACTCTTATCCTAGAATAAATAATCATTAAAAGTGATTACTTCTGATTATGCACATCTACTTTGCATAAGACGCACAGAACTCTATAAGCGATATTATGGCCACAGATGCAAAGTTTTGGTGTTAGCCAAAGGGCAAGAGGGCCACGGCCTAGGCTGAAACACAGATGTGTTCTACTGACAGACCCCCAACCACAATCAGCTATAGATAACCCAACAAAAGCTGTCTTTCATAACTGATACCATGGAGGCTGTAGAAGTCCTGAATCATTGTCTGGATTCAGTGAGTGATTTAATGTAGGTGAATAAATTGAGGTTCAGATACATCTGTTGATCAGCAGGAAAACCAGTTTAAGATTGTAATAATAACTGTTCTAGATGACGTTATACTGTCTCTGAAGGGAAAAACAAAAACAAAAATAAAAATCAGGCTCTCAATTCTCAGGCTCAGCATTGCTTGTGGAGCCCCAAGTGGCCTTTGCCCAGTTTCACATGATTCAGCCTCAGGGTTGCCATAAGTTGCAAATGTCTTGAAAGCACATAACAACAAATGTACTCTACACTGGGCTGTTCCTCAAGAATGTTTGCAAATTATAGATAGTTCAAAATGCCATGCCTTGATAGTTGCCAGTGCCTTATCACCAGCCTGATCCTAACTACTCTTCGCTGGGAACGATTTGGGTTTTTGGACCACTGTCTGCATTTTCATGAAGATGGTCTTCTGGCAATGGGTAGGGAGCACTGCACCGCCATTGGCAGGAATGTTTTTTTCTAGTAATCTTGCAAAGATGATCAGGAGGGCTTTAAACTGAATTTGGGCGGGGAGGGAGACAGTATTATTCAGGATAGGAATTCAGCAAGTACTGGGCATAAAAGCCTAAATGTTATAGATAGAGCAGGTCAAGTGGTACTAGAGACCAACAATGGGAGGAAAAGCAACTTTAGTAAAGGGCTTGCAGGAAGGGCACATGGATTTAAATGTCTCTAAACTAATGCATAGAGCATGGTAAATAAACAAGATAAACTGGAACACTTAATACAACAAAATAAATATAATATAATAGGCATCACTGAAACCTGGTGAGATGAGTCTCAAGATTGGAATTAGAGGGATATAACTTATTTCAGACAAATAGACCAAACAAGAAAAGAGGAGGAGGAGCTTTATACATCAAAGAGGTTTACACCTGTGAAGAGATCCATGACTTAAATCCAGAAAGCCAGATTGAAAGCATCTGGGTGAGAATTAAGGGAGCGACAAACAATAGGGATGTCATTGTGGAGGTCTACTACAGACCTCCAAGCTAGCCTGGTGATTTGGATGATGCTTTCCGGGAGCAGACGGCCACACATTCAAAAAGGAGAGATGCAGTAGTAATGGGAGATTTCAACTATCCTGATATAGATTGGCAGTCAAACTTTGCCAACAGCACAAGGTCTAACAATTTCCTCACTTGCCTTCCAGACAATTTCATTGTCCAAAAGGTGGAAGAGGCTACAAGGGGATCAACTATTTTAGATCTTATAGAATCATAGAATTGGAAGAGACCACAGGGGCCATCCAGTCTAACTCCCTGCTACTGCAGGAACACCCATCAAAGCATTCCCAACAGACGACCATCCAGCATCTAAAACTTCCAAAGAAGGAGACTCCACCACACTCCAAGGCAGCATATTCAACTGCCAGACAGCTCTGACCATCTGGAAATTCTTTCTGAGGTTCAGGTGGAATCTCCTTTCCTGCAGCTTGAATCCATTGCTCCTTGTCCTAGTCTCTGGAGCAGTGAAAAACAAGCCCGCTCCCTCCTCAACATGATATTCCTTCAAATATTTAAACCTGGCTATCATGTCCCCTCTTAACCTTCTCTTCTGCAGACTAAATATACCCAGCTCCCTAAGCTGTTCCTCATAGGGCATGGCTTCCAGACCCTTCACCATTTTGGTCGCTCTCCTTTGGACATGTTCCAACTTGTTGATATCCTTCTTGAATTGAGGCACCCAGAACTGGACACAGTATTCCAAATGAGGCCTAACTAGTGCAGAATAGAGTGGTACCATTACCTCCCTTGAGCTAGACATCATACTCCCATTGATAAATAAGTTATCTCTTTCTCTCTCTTTGTATTATTTATACATAAAATAAAAATAAATATATAAGCATACTGCTTAATCATTGGTCCCAATTTTAATTCAGTTTGAAAATTTATCCCAGCAGTAATTGGCTACGATACTTGAGAAAGTTTTGTTTTTCTTGCCAGCTACTGTTGAAATCTGGTGTAAAATGGTTTCCAAATCTTTGAATCAAACATGAGTTATAAAAATTAGAATTTTCCCCTCATTAATTTCATGCTACCATTCTTCCCTCTTCTATCTACACCTGTTTCCCATTTTTGTCATGATCTGAAAACTGAGGCAGGGCAAGAGGTGGTAAGGATGGTAGGATAGCCCAGACTAGGAATGCTTGAAGGTTTAATTCAGTCTTCATTCAGAAGCAAATGAATATGATTTGTATCTCCAACACTGTGTGCATCATTGTGAAGCTATCATTCTGATTCCATATCTCTCTGACATTTCAGTGTAGCTTTCAGTTTCAAAAACTACCTGAAATGTCCTAAAGTTTTATATGTTATGGGAAAATGCATATCAAATATCTATTTTATAATAAAGTGCACAAGCTAAATATGATTGTCCATGAAGATGCTTCTCTCTCCTACAGATTAATTTGAAAGTGGTGCAAAGGACATTTAAGCACAAATACATACAAAATCAACAGGGACTCACAAGACTGATTTGCCCACCCTTCTCCTTCTCCTTCTCCTTCTTCTGGTGGTATGTCTTCAAGTTATTTCCAATTTATGGTGAACCTATCATGAGGGAGGATTATGAGGCTGAGAGTGTGTGATGTGCCCAAGGTCACCCAAAGGGTTTCCATGGCTGAGTGAGGAATCATAGCCCAATCTCAAACCACTACACCACGCTGGCTTTCTCTGCCCCCCCATAGTCTACTCTTATTTAGTGCAGCAGTATTATATAGTTCTTTCTTCCTACTCTCAATCTGAGGGATAGGGTTCTATTTCACTTCTATTTGGAAGGTTAATCCTTGAAACCATAGGGGATGGAACACTTAGAGTAA
The DNA here is from genome assembly GCA_948472985.1 of Iguana delicatissima. Lineage (NCBI taxonomy): Eukaryota > Metazoa > Chordata > Lepidosauria > Squamata > Iguanidae > Iguana > Iguana delicatissima. The sequence continues at coordinate 146,301 of CAOKZL010001809.1, forward strand.
AAAAAGAAGAGAGAATTGCTTCTGAGGTTGTTGGCATTCACGGCCCTCAGGTCACATGAATATGGCCTCCAAGCTGCACCTCTTTTTTACATCAGCAGGATGGTTATTATTTGGGGGAGGGGGCACTTTGTCCTAGTTTTATGCCCTGCTCTGTCCCTGCTTTGCTTTGTTGACTGCCTGAACTAATTAGTGCCACAAGCAGTCCTTGTTACTGTGTACGAAACTCTGGATAAGTGGCAAGGCTTTGTAAAGGTATGAGCATTTAATACTGCAGATTCAAATCCTTTCTTTTTGTAACTTGCTCTTTTGTCTTGTCTGCATTCGGCATCCCACAGAACGAGCATCTAACAACCTTACGCATGCTGAGCAAAAACTATTTGAAACTGTCCCTGTCTTCAAGCATACAAAGAGATATTATCCTGATGTTTTTCTGTAGACTACGATCTGTCATATCTGAAGCTGGCTTGTTTTCAACCTATTTCCTTCACTGAAGCAATGCCTGAATTATATTACTGAAAAAAGAAAAAGACTCCTAGATTCTTTCTTTCTTTCTTTCTTTCTTTCTTTCTTTCTTTCTTTCTTTCTTTCTTTCTTTCTTTCTTTCTTTCTTTCTTTCTTTTTTTGACAAAATAGGGGAAAACGGAGATGAGATCAAGGAAACAACTTTGAATAGGAACTGTGTAAGAATGAATATGAATGTTCTAGGGGAAAGGTAGTGAAGAGACAGATGCCAAGAAGTGAATTTAAAATGTACTACAGCTTTTATGAAGTTGCATGGCAATAACAGATGAATTTTCAAAAACAGATTCTGCACCAACTTATGAGATGTTGATCGGAAGAACTCAGTTATTCCAATTCAATTGCCCATTTTCCTTGTGGAGAGAAGTGGCTGTAAGATAACTTTACCACTGGAGCTCTCACCAGTTCTGCAGATTATACCATGCCTTCTCTGCTATGCATAGGCAACTTTACTCAAGAACACTGAAGCTGTGGGTAATCTTGCTATCCTCTGTTTCATCTACGATGGCCATGATACACAACTCCCTGAACTATCCTCTATTGGTGAGATTTCTCCAATAGACATCAACCTACTTGTCATAGACAGGACCATCCTACTTTGGCTTGCATCCAAACCCTCAGTTCCCTATGCTGTCATCCTTAAACAGATCAACGCTGCAAATATACAGAGCCAATAGTATTACTTAGCATACTTAGGTATAAGCTGAATAGTTCCTACATCATCCCAATATATATAACAATAAGCATGTAAATGCTGAAATGCATGCTGTTCTTGAACAAAAAGATGTGCAATGGACATTTGTTTAATGTCCTATACCCTATAGGTAATGTATACATAGGTATATTAGTAGGAACAACATTTCTAATTCAAGCAAGGACACAGAGATTGATTCCATAAATCACTGGCCCATCTATTCCAGTATAGGCCAGTCTTCTCCAACAGTTTTGTATCCAAACGTGATCCAGAAAATTCCTTCATCACACTTGAGTGTTGGTCATCTGGTAGCCCATTGCTGTGCAACAAGCAGCACCATTTGATTAAGTCTGACTGAAACAACATGGTTCCAGGCAAATGGATCATAATAACATTAAAATTCTTTGTGGCTGCCGAACCCAAGCCCACACTCTTATGTGGTGTCAGGTCATTCTTGTTAAGATGGATAATTAGAGTGTTGGAGAGCCAACTTCCTTGACTCTGTAAAATACAGTTGAAAGGAATGAATTTCAGGACATCCCCCTTTGCCCAATCCAGGTGATTTAGATTAGATCAAAGATACTTTCCCAAGACACTGGATACTCAATGGCATAATGCACTATGCTGTGCCTACAGATCCAAACCTGCCTCTAACAACCTATAATAACTAGTACCTATTGTTCTGGTTACCTGTAGTAAGTAAGTTAGTTGAAAAGGCCTAAGTCCAGCCATATGAATGTTCACTATGTAGCTTTTGAAAGTGTAGTCTGGAGAGGTCCAAACTGGATGCCATTGTAGCTGTCCCAGACACAATGAAATGTCCCCTATAGTTTTTGGCAGGAAGACCCATGTGTATTAAGTACAACCTCATCACTGCCACAAATGGAAACATAGTCAATGGTGAGCAGTTGTTATACATCAGTGGTTCTCAACCTGTGGGTCCCCAGATGTTTTTGGACTTCAGCTCCCAGAAGCCCTGAGCATTGACCATAGTGGCTGGGGCTTCTGGGAGCTGAAGTCCACAAACATCTGGGGACCCACAGGTTGAGAACCACTGTTATACATGAAGACAGGGCTAGTGATGCTCGGACAGATCATAGAATCATAGAGCTGGAAGAGAACACAATGGCCAATGAGTCCAACTCTCTGCCAGGCAAGAACATACACTTAAAGCAAATCCATCCTCTGTTTAAAAACCTCCAAAAAAGAAGACTCCACGACACTCCAAGGCAGCATATTCCACTGTTGAGCAGTTCTCTTTTCCTATAGTTTGAATCGACTGCTCCATGTCCTAGTCTCTGGAGCAGGAGAAATCAAGTTCAACATGATATCTCTTCAAATATTTAAACATGGCTATCATGTCCCCTCTTAACCTTCTTTTCATCAGGCTCAACATACCTAGCTCCCTAAGGCCCATTCCACACTGGGCTATTAGAATGGTGCAGAGCGACCTCCGACGGAGGTGTTTTGAACCATAGAGAGGACTGCGGGGGGGGGGACTACTTTTTGCAGCTCCGCACCTCAGTCTGCTCCAGAGCGACCGGAACTAGTCGTGCAGCATGTTTTTTAAAAACCTCTTTTTAGAGGTTTTTAAAAAGAACGGAGCGCGTGACTCCGTGTCACTCCGTTGCCGTGCTCCGGTGCAGATTTGCAGGCGCACACTAGTGCGTGCCTGCAGATCTGCCGGGGACGGGCTTTAGGCTGGTGAGCTTCTCCAGTTGGTGGAGAGCCTCCACCAACTGGAAGCTGCCATTTTGGACGCTGGAGCAATGCGGAGCGACGAGCTTGCACTGCTCCTCGTCCCGACAGACTCAACCGGACATCGAAGAAATCTGGTGAGTCCCGTTTTTGCACGGTTCCTTTCCCACATGTGGAAAGGGCCTAATTCATTCCTCCTAAGACATGCTTTCTGGATTCCTCACCATTTTGGTCACCCTCCTCTGGAGACATTCCAGCTCATCAATCCTTCTTGAATTATGGTGTCCAGAAATGGACACAGTATACCAGGTTAAGTCTAACCAAAGCAGAATAGAGTGGTATAATTACTTCCCTTGATCTTGACACTGTACTCCTATTAATACAGCCCAGGATCACATTGGCTTTTTTAGCTGCCACACCACACTGTTGACTCATGTTCAGCTTGTGGTTCTATATCCCTTTCACATGTACTGTGAAAGCCAAGTATCACCTATCCTATATCAGTGCATTTCATTCTTTCTTCCTAAGTATAGCACCCTACATTTCTCCCTGTTAAAATTCATTTTGTTAGTTTTCGCCCGGCTCATAGGTAATTTTGAATTCTAATCCTATCCTCTGATGTATTAGCTATCCTCCTAATTTTTTGTCATCTGCAGATTTGATGAATATGATCTCTATTCCATCATTCAAATCATTGCTAAAGATGTTGTCTTTAGACATGCATCTTGGTTTCTTTAGATACCTCCCATTTTTCCTTCTCGATAGAATTGTTTGAAACTGTGACTTCAATATATCCCTTCCATCATAAACTCCTTTCTCTTTTAATTAACCTGACCATGGGATGGCACCTAGTATTTCCCTAAGTTTGCTGAAATCAGCTTTCTTAAAGTCTAGAATGCAAGTCTGACTATGCTTGGCTTCCCCCTTCCATTGTATAACAAACACCAGGAGAACATGGTCACTCCCACCTAAGGAGCCCACCACTTCCAGCCCATTAACTAGGTCAACCAGATGCCAAATACTCCTCCACTGCCAGTATGAGGCACAGATTGGTGCTTTATGCCCTTAAGGTGTACCATGAAATCCCTACCCAGGAATATACAATCAAAGCACTTCTGACAGACGGCCTTCCAGCCTCTGTTTAAAAACTTCTAAACAAGGAGACTCCACCACACTTTGAGGCAGCATATTCCACTGCTGAATAGCCCTAACTGTCAGACAGTTCTTCCTGAGGTTAAGGTGGAATTTCTTTTCCTGTAGTTTGAAGACATTTTTCCACACCCTATTCTCTCAAATAGCAGAAAACAAGTCTGCTCCATTCTCCATATGACATCCTTTCAATGGCTATCATGTCACTTCTTACCATTCTCTTTTTCAGGCTAAACATACCCAACTCCCTAAGCAATTTCTCATAGGACATGCTGCCCTCCTTATTGTGTAGCCAATTAGCCACTTATGAAAGCTATAGTCTACCTCTTTCCCCCCACTCTTACCAGGTGGCTTTTATAGCCCATGTCAGCTGCAGGCTTTATATGGGAGAAAACATCCACATAATAGCCTTCCAAGATCCTCCCCCGACCTCACGAGACAAGTAAAGACCTAGAGGGTGTTACCCTGATTTCTGGGGGTCCTGTGAGGGACGCCTTAATGTGCTCAAATTAATGGGGAATGGGAATTAGCAAGAGCACAAGCTAAGCAATACAAGAGGCAGGGAAACCTAGGGAGATCTTGAACCCAATGTTTACGGGGTCAGGCCGAGTCAATAATCAAACAGAAGTAAATTAAAGTTATTTTTCTTTATTTTGAAACACAGTCAAAGCGTATGTATGCAGACACTCACACAGACCTAATGAAAGAAAGTTAGGATAGAGGGTTTTTGAGAGGGATTTTTCAAGGGAAATACTACACCTGATCCTGAAGCCCGGTTTATCTGAAGAAAAATCAGTTGGAGCGGAGATTCTCAACACAGCTGAGGGGAAGGCGGGATGGAAGTCAGAGTGATCCAAAGAAGCGCTCAAAATCAGGGGGTCTTATAGGGGAAAATGTGCCTGTAGGCTAGTCCATTCTGGAGGAAAACAATGGGTTTCGGGCTGGAGACAAAGCCTCTGAAAGGTCAGTACTTTGCATGATTGAATTATGACAGCGTTGTCAATATAGTAGCCAGTATGCAAACGTGGAGTGCTTGACAGTTGGACACTTGGCTCATCAAGCTGCCTGCTTGGGGCAGGGGATCTCTTGTAAACTGCGTGCGTACATAATGTGATCTTAAGAGGGTAGAATCATAGAAAGGGTACTTGCATGGAGGTCTCCTGAAGCTGCAGTCCGGCAAATACTGGCCTGCCTGGATTTGTTTTGAATAGTTCAACTATTTTCGGCCATGCCCATATGCGTGCTTGTCTGGGGGCCTCGCGAGCACATGGAGAGGAATGGGTAGTGAAGGCCAAATTCTTGATATCAAATGATATCTAATATACCATAAATCCGGACTAGAAACTACAGTAACAAGGCCCTTAATTATTATCATACATGGAGATGATTACACCATCCTGTTGACCTTTCTCACCTGCCTAGTCTAAGAGCCCAGCTAGCTGGTTTAAGGTGATAATAATCTGGCACCCAGCTAGAGGACTAGACTCAAATCAGTAGGCTGAGTAACTCTAAGACTCCAGCAAATTGTTTAAATAAGATTAATGAGAGAATTTGATAGGGTATAAAGACACTGGACACCTCCCTAAGTGCCCCTCAAGTACTTGCTTGTCTCCACTCCCGGGACCATAGAATTCTGCAGTTGAGAGGGTATCTTAGATCAGGAGGATCTCAACTAAGATGAACAAATTCTGTTAGAATACCTCTGCGCTTTGATCGCAAGCTCCTCAGATAGTCCTGACAAGAACCACTACCAGATCTAATAGCCCTTATAAGGGCTGTTGTTTAAGCCAAAGGTGGTGGTGGTAGTAGTGGTAGTGGTGTTAGTCAAGCCTGCCCTTATCCCAAAGCTGAGTTGTTACTACAGCCTCCTTGCTTACCACTGCTCCTTTACTATCACTTCCTCCTCTGCTGCCACTCCATTGCCTCCTTGATTGCTCCTGCTGTGTTGTTTTATTGACTATTGCTTCTCCAGTGCTACTTGCAGTAGAAATTCAATGTTTTCTGCTAAAAAAGGAGTGGGTAACCTACTCAGGACAGAAACAGCCTGGATCTTAACAGAAATTGCTTTTTCTGTTGCTAATGGAGTTTAAATTCTATTGCCTGGATTTTACGACTTTTTGTCATCCAGTGCCCACATGTCCAAAGAGGAGAGTGGCCTCTGCCTGCATTTATATTCTTCCAGATCATCTTAACTAAGAACAAAAACTTCTGCATGATTTTTAACACCAATAAAGCTTTGAAAACCTGGATGATGCATTCTGTACATTTTTGGTTGGCCCAAAAAAGTATTGCTGTTTTGTGGATTTTGGATGTTTTTGTATTCTACTACTCCTTGCCCACCACAACTGCTTCCATTCTATGTTTTTTGTGACTCTCTCTGATTCCCTTGTAGCTGTTCTGTGCAAGGCAGTCAGAACTAGAATGCCCTGCAGAGTGGAGCGCACCTGAATTAATACTCCCCAAATTGATCTGAGGGATACCTGTATTTCTCAAGTTGGGTGCCTGCAAAGCAGTGCTACTTTCTAGGTGACTGGCTGTTTCTTCCTGGGTGTGGAAATGGCATAAGGAACCTGAGAGGAAGGAGCTGAGAGGTTCCCTAATGCCCATACTACTATCACAGCCTGCAGAAACTTCCCCAGGTAAGTCTGAGGTGCCCTTCTTTTTCCCAGCCCCCTCATTTCCTTAGGGTAGCACACATAAGGTGACCATCATAAGGAATTATGAACTGCTCAGCTCTTCCTCTTCTGTGGCTGCATTGCCTTCCTTCCTTGCTTGCTTGCTTAACACTGGGCCATGGCCAAGTTTCCTCCCTCACTTCTTCCACCATCTCTTCCATTCTTTCTTCTTTCTTGCTTTATCTTGTGCTTTTATTGTGCCTTCCATCCTTCCTTCTTACATTCTGCTACTGCATGCTTCACCTACTCTTTCCTCCTTTCTTCTTGCGCTTCAATGTGCACCTTCCCAGTTCTTCCCTCTCTTGCTTCTTTTACTCCACAGTTGCACTTCTTATCTTTTCCTCTTTTCTCCTCTCTTTTCTAACTTTGTGCTGAGTCTTTTCCTTGCCCTCACCACCTCACCTCTCACCCTCCATTCCCACCTAGCTTGTTTCACCTTGCATTCATGCCATGTTTCCTTTTTTTGCACTCACCATTAAACCTTCTTTCCTCTCTTACTTCCCTGTCCCACCTAGCTGATTTGTGATGGCTTGCCCTCAAAGTGGGGGGGGGGCTGCACTGTATGGTGCTACAAATTGAGGAACAGGGAGTTGGGGAAGTGAATGAGATGGGGAAGAAGGTAGCTGGAACAGTGGGAGGGGATGTAAGGAAGAATGGCGAGAAGGGGGCAATAACAGGTTGGTGATGGTTCCCTCCTGCCCCACATCAGGCACTGGGAAAGTTCTAGCTGCCCCAATAAAAATTGTATGTGCAGTTAAAAAAAAACACACCTTCATGGCACCCTAAATACTAGTAATGTTAATGTGATATAAGTAGTTTGATATGGGTTTACATAGGTATTTTGCTTTTTAGCATCCCCCTTAATTCCTATCAATTCCTATGTATCCTCTGTATTCTATTATTTTTCAAACAACTTTGCAAAACAGGCCTCAGCTAGGTCTTTCCTCTAAAGGAGGAGTTCCTCGCAAATGCTGATATTAACCCATGGATTTAGGGAGGATGGGCGAACTCTGCAACTATAAATCTAGAAAAACATCAGTCATACAGACAACACTTAATTCTGATTAAACAACGAGGGCGCACTACTCACCCTACTGTGGTGCCCAGTTGTGGAATACACTCAGCCTAAGAGACCTTATGGGGATTAATTCTGTTTTCATTCTGGTGCTAATAAAAACATGGCATTTTACTACAGCCTTTGAGGCCTAATTGAGCTCATTTAAATATCTCTGTGTGCATGGTTTTAAATTGTCTTCAACAGTTTTAACTGGTTTTAAACTGTCTTGGTTTAATTCACCAAATTGCTTAATATTCTTTTAGTTTGTTTAAATTATTTTTTAGCTTCAAATTGTTTAAAATTGTTTAATTGATTTTATTACATGCCACTCTGAGATTCCATGATACGGGTGGGTTACAGCTAATCTTCTTCTTCCTTCCTCTCCTCTCCCCTCCTCTCCTCTTTCTTCTTCCTTTTCACTACCACCACTACCACATAGATAGATATGCCTGCTACTACTTATCTATCTATCTGTCTGTCTGTCTGTCTGTCTGTCTGTCTGTCTATCTATCTAAATCAGTCAGAATAGTGAATGTACTTTTTACCCATAGCTTAGCTTCTATGACAGTGGGAGTTGCATTTTGAAAAACAATAATAATACAAATGAAATGAAAGCTTGGCATCCAGACCTCCTTATGGTGCAGTTGGGCACCATGTAGTATGCCTAGATAGTTGGTAAACTCCAACTGGTAGGTGTCTGGAATGCTTGGAGTCCAGAGACAGGTAGATAAATGCTATTCTACATCCTCCTCCAATCCACAGAGGCCTCCAGGGAAGCTGCTCCTCAACTACCTATGCCTTCAGAATCAGGAGGTAGGTGGAACAGCTGTGTTCCCATGCTCTACACCGTCACTTCATGGTGCAGTCTAATTGGTGAAAAATATCATTTAATTGGCTATATTATTTCTAATATAAAAATTACACATTTTTTACAGAGACACTTGCACTGCTGAAGGATCTCAAGGTCCACCACCTTTTGGGGTAACAAGGTTTTGGTTGAATAATGCAGGTAGCATCCTGTACCCCCTGACTCATGAGTCAATGCACAGAGCTCAGGAAGGGGGTAGATGTAGGGAAATCTGTAGGATTTGTGTGTACATATGTGAGTATGCATGATTGGAGCCATAAGGAGTACTGTGGGCTGTCTTTTCTGTCTGGCAGCTGCCGCTATACAGCCAGGAGTTTGGTACACCATTCGTGAACTGTTGTAGATCGCAAGAGCTTGGTACATGGATGTCCTGGGAATCTCTATCTCTGTGTCTATCATGGTGTGGGATCTGAGAGTTAGGAACTTGCAGTTAGGAACACACACACACACACACACACACACATGCCATATGATGCTAGCACTTAAGGCTATGGAGGGTGACTCACGCAGAATGTTGTAACCTCATTTTTTGCAGACTGCATGTCACTTTTTGTAGGTCAGAATATCTTTTTGAATTCCTGACAAGGAAAGTTGGTAAGACAAGACTGTTATGGCACCTCATATTGCCCCCCCATATTGGCATGGTTTAATTGGCAAATAATATTAGATTGGCACTATATAAATTGGCAAATTACTGACTGTAAACATGACATAGCAAGGCAGGTCAGCTGCATCCTCCTGTTAAGCAAGAGACTCACTCATTTTCAGGATAATAGCATGGCCGCCCTGAATACAACAGACATAAAACCCTGAGCCAGACTCTCAGAGCTGAAATGCGGAAGTTTCTGCCAAATTCTTATTGTCTCAACCCTGGTTCCTGTACACCTGGATGTTTCCCTATTGTTTCCCCACCTCTCAGCTATATGACAACCATTATCCTCTTGTCACCTAAACACTAAGACCATTAGCTCTGTATGTACTTCATTATTTGTGTTACAACTCCTATTACTGGGAATGCAAGTCACAATCATACCCACGGGATACTTTTTGTGTACAAATACCCCTGATTTTAGGCTGTCCAGTGCAGTCTGTCGCTATTCTGAATGCCATTCTGTCCACCCGATTCCTGAACAAGAGCTGTCCTTAGGTTCTTGCCTAAGCCAGGTGACAGCTTTCTCCACTTCTCTCCAGGCCAGTAAATATCACTCAAATCCCTCAGTGTCCTTTATCCCACTTTCCTTGATTTCTTTCAGCTAGTCCCTGTGCAAGTGTGTGAGTGTTCAAGCTTTTGCATGCTTGTGTGAATATTGTTAATCAAACACATTTTTAGTTTACATTTTTACTCTCCATCTGGTTGCCTCCTGTGTGAGCCTATAAAGATAGGTAGGCAAGATCTCGCTAAGTTACCCCCCTCTTTCAGGCATCTCATTTTTCAGCTAATTATTCCCCATCTTTTAGTGAAGGTATTGGCATAACAGGTTTGGGGTAACAGGACCCCCTTTGTAGTTCTTTGCAGGATAGCTCCCTGAGGAAGAGTGGTTTGTGCATCAGAGGTGGCAACAACCAACTGTTGGAGGTGGAACCCTTGTTCCAGAAAAACCCAGCATTAATTGGCAGGTGTCCTATCTGGCAGCCTGCCAGGGTTTCACACCTGTGTAATCAGCAGTAACTAGCAAACAGCATTTGTTAAAGCAGTCTAAAAGCAGTCCAGAGCTAATGAGCTACCAAGAGTCCAATGAGAAAGTATCTACAAGCAGAATATATAGTCCGGGCAAAGGTCCAAGGTCTGAAGAACACAAGAAGAGAATGTAAGAGTCAGCAGGGCTATCACCACCAAAGGGGTCAGAAGATTCCAGCAGCTTTCTGCTGTCCTGACCTCTGATTATATAGCCTCAGCATCCTGGCCAACTGTGGCCTAATTAAGAAGCTCTTCCTTTTCCACCTGTACTGGCTGCTATAGGTACTCTCCCTCTCATGTCTTTAGGGTGTGGCTGTTAGGAAGCGTTCTGTCTGGAATTCTGTCCTGGGGCAGAAACATGATACCAGGACTCGGAGAAGGCCCAGATCCCTCTTTTCCCCACTGCTCAGCCAAATGGTTCTAAGTTCGTTAGAGTTTGTGATTCGTCCCACACTGCAGTGCTGTTTGGTGCAGACACAGGGATCTTCCCCCAAAGGATCCTGGTGGTTTCCCTGTCACTGAGTGCCTGGCCCACTTTCCCCAGTTTTAAGGCATTGTCCTGGCAGGCAGGTTCAGGGACATTTGAGAAGAAATGTCTTCATGTTTTAGAGCTGCAGAGGCATCTTGAGAGTATTTTAGAGGAACACTTTCTCATTTTTGAGATTTGAAGTTTTTGGAAAAGGAAATTGATCAGGCCAAAATATTCAAGGAATAAAACAAAATGGACAAATTATTAAAATGGGTGTTAACTAAAAGAAGCAACCTATGGAAAGAAGGGTAATTTAAAACTACAGACCTTTTCAGAACACTGTACAACACTTTCTGTTTGCAGTGTGATGGAAGGACACTTCTCGGCCCCTCCAAAGAGTCCATAGTGACTTGGGGGTTTTGAATGGCTCTAAGTGATGCTATGAGCACCATGTACGAGGGCCAAGTGGCAGGCCCATTGAATTGGATCAGCTGTGGGCAGAAAACAGCACCTTCCTGGCTGACAAATTAGCTTTCTCATCAGCCACGTAGGAGTTCTTCACCAAATTAGAAGAAGCCTTGATTCAGATTCAGGCACTTCAGTGCAGGCTGGCCACCCTCAAGGAAGAGCATGCCAAGGCACAGCATGCTGCTCAGTACTTGGCCAGCCAAGCCAAGACCCAGTATGAAAATGCAAGCCATGAAGCCTGCAATTGGAAGATTGCAGAGCTGACTTTGAAACTAACCATCAAGGAAATTACCCTTGCCATGGTGTGCCCCAAGACATTTTTCTCACTTCCCACATACACTCCAGAAGAGCTCTTGCCAGAGGAAGTGGTCTCCTACATGCCAAGTGGGAAGAGCCCCAATCCAGCACCAGCAGATTGAAATCCAATGGGCCTGCATCCAAATTGATTTTATTGATGCCCTGCCTTCCACTCCTTGGGGTAACAAGTACTGTCTCACCATTCAGCAAGTGAATCAACTTTGTGGCCACTGCTGTTAATCTCTTGTTTAATAATGTTTGGAGCCAGTGGGGATGCAAAAGGTGGACAGTGACATGGGCCCTCACTTCACCAGAGAGGTCACTCAGGAACTCTGCAAAGCCCTATGCATCAAGAAGAGATTCCATATAGCACACAGCCCTCAGAGATTAGGACAGATTGAGCATACCAACCGCATATTGAAGAAAGCACTGTGGAAGGTACAGGGCATGACTGGGACATGGGTAAACATGAAGGAGTAAATCTGCTTTGGATTTCTACTATCAACATCAGGCCATTTACTTTGCAAAATTAGCCCTGAAGTAGATGGTAGAAATCCAAAGCAGATTTACTCCTTCATTTTTACTCATGGCTAGTTTGCTATGCATAGGCTAGTAAGAGAATGCATAGGAGCCAGATGTATTTACCCTGAAAGTGGAATTGAGGAGATTTTCTGTCAGGATGGTCCAAAAGTAGACTCAACAGATTTTGTGAACCAATGCAGGCTCAGTAAGAACATGATTGCCCCCACGATCAGCAGCTTCCCACCTGTAAGCCCATCTCCATCCTGTGACATAGCCATAGTCATGGCAGCAGCATGGAATATTGGTGATCCTTTTGTGCTATCCATCCTCCTCAGTATGGCTGAAGGGCACACATCTCCCATTGAAATCAGTCTTGCCATCCCATAGGGCAAATGTCAAAGTATGCAGGTTGCAGATTAGAAAGCACAACCCTAGATTACACAGCAAACAAACTTTTTTAACAAGGGCCATTAAACTGGTTAACTTCTTTAAGTCAAAAAGCTTGCAACTCAAGCCAGGAGACAGTCTGGTTTAAACCACGGGGTATGCTAGTTCTAAACCTCACTCACAAGGAAGGCAAGTATACCCTCCAATTCAGCCACCGGCACCCAGTTGTAGCTAATGCAGGCAGAATCCCCCGTTGAGCTCATATATACTGAAAACAGATGTGTGTGAATTGGTATTGATCTAGTCCACAAGGCTCAATTTCTTCTTTAGTTGTGTTTTCAGAGGCCTGAGGGCCCCTAGAACTCAATGGAGGAGCTCTCAGGTGAGGCAGGTTGCTGTCCCAGAGTCAGGAATAACCTTTGTCCTATGCGTGGTGGAAGGTTTTTCTGAGCGTTCAGACTCCTGAAATACCTGGATAGGGCTGCTTCTAGAATTGAGCAGGATACCAAAAGCCCCATGAACAGGATTACCAGAGTGCATTGCAGCACTGATGGAAATGCCTGTGCAAATCTGGGCTTGGGCAAATAGTTATTCCTGACTCTGGAGTACCGGCCACTCCTAGTGGTACCCTCCAATTTTCCTGGGACTCCCTGACTCCTCCCCACATGTTGCCAATTGCAAAGGGGTTGTGTGGATCCAGCACCTGAGAAACTGGTAGTCTGGTATACCAAGTGCCATCCATCTTCTCCACAGGTGCCCATGTATTTGAGTTGTCAGTATCAATTTTTCCTCTCAAGATGTTGCATACTCCCAAAGCATGGCAACAACAATTTCTATAAATATTTAGCACTTCTGCACAGCCTGGTCCACAACTTTGGCTGGAGAGTCCCAAGACTAACCCTTCTCCAAGCTTTCTCCCTTACAATACAGGGATCCTATCTACCTAACCTCAAAGCTACTAACTCTGAACCACCAAAAAGATACTGGCCTGTTCTCCCATTGACATGAGACAGCCTGCCACTGATGCACACTGCTATGATATGCAAGGAGATCGTAAGGCCACATGTAAGGAGACCCTAAAGATACTATTCCATCCTGCAAGGACATCCTGGAGACACTGAAGGACTGTCTTTTTCATTATGTACTTGCAGTCTGCTTCTGTTGGACACTTGGGTGTGTGTGTGTGTGTGAAGCTCCTCCTCAACCTCTCTGATGCATCTGAGGAAGATGAATTTACTCTCTGCCTGACACACTGGATTTTCTTGCTGCATTTGCAGCCACTGGCTCCATGCCATGATTTGCTGAATGAAATTTTCTCTTTATTGCTGCTTCAATTTCTGAAGCATTATTTTTTAATTATAGTTGCATTTATGTAATATGTCATTTTTGGTCATTTCTGTTCCAATTGCTGGATCAAGCCACCCGTTTTGTACAGAATGTATTAAATGTTATGTGTTGAATGTCCTCTCCTTCCTTCTACTTGCTCTTTCTCTCATTCTCCCCTTCTTGAAGTATACATTTTGGCCAAGCCCCTCAAAAGGCCAAGTCACCAGCTGATGAGATTGATGGAAGTAAAATAGTTTTTCACTCTTGTCCTCCTTCCTATATGTTTTGTCCCTCATCACCCTGGGTTTCCTATCCTCCCAGCCAACCACGCATGTACGGCCCCATCCTGGAAAAATGAAACTCTGTGACTTTGCTACAGAAGTTCCATTGAGGGGGATTGTTACCATGCAGTATACCTCCATGCAATGGTACAGTCTAATTGGCAAGAAATATCATTTAATCGGAGATATTATTTCCAATATAAGAATCACACATGGCTAGAAGGCCTGTGGACAAGGACTCTAGTTAAAAGCTATATGCTTAGACAGACCTCAGCATGGCCAGTTCAAAACGATTAGTTGGAAAACTCTGGCACTGATGGGTTTATGATAATCTCTTCAGTGACCCAACCTTCAAGTACAATAGCAAACTAAACTACCTCAATGAAGCAACTGATGGTCATCAACCTGTAACCTCTTCCCACAAAAACTCTCTTTTGTTCCCTCACCTGCCCAGACATAAAGAGATTATCACGACTACCATCAATGCTTTGTCAGCAGAAGTTAAGGCTATTTGTTTATTCCACACCCATTTTGTTTACCCAGCTGAAGAGCAATCAACAAATTCCTTTTCAGGGCGGGAAACAGGATACTTAAACCTTGACTCCAAGCCTGACAATTTATAGTACCTTGGATGCACATAGGCATGTCAACCTGTCTATTGGCACCCTTGTTCTCGTGCCCTTTCCTACCCTCAAACGCATGTTTGAGCCATCTTGTTTCATTTGTCTGCTCCTGGAATGGTAATTATCATCCACTGCACCCCCAAATCTTTCACTATCCAATCTTTCTCTCCTTTACTTGTGTTAGCCTTGTACGGTTTGTGGGACTGCTTGCATGTGTTTATGAATTTCCCTAATAAAAACATTCTTTTGACTCTCAGCTTGTGTCCTACAGTTAGCACTGGTATACATGGGAGAAAAAGTCCCATGATAACTCTTCTCTTGCAGGCCTCCTTTGAGTTATAACTGTCCATCTTTCTACCACTGCTGGAGGACCTCAAGGTCTCCCTACCTTTGGGGTAACAGCTGGAATTGGTCTACTCGTGAGGAGTGTACTCACAAATAGGGAAAGTGATAGCCAGTCAAGTATGTGTATGTGTACGTGATGTTCTGTGTGTACAGGATGTGTGAATAGTGTTTGGGTGATGAGTGTGAATAGCCACAGGAGGTACTCACATCAGCAGTGGGGTGACACCATCTACTTTGCGCTGGCTCTTCAATAAATTTGCTTGAAAACAATTCAGACTTTGTGCCAAAACATTTCCCATCCTGGTATAATTTTATTTTTATATTTATTGCCCTGCCACACCTAATGCTAAAGTTATAAAAGTGGTAAATGTTGAGGATAGGTCCTGACTACTTTGCATCCTCTTGATATTTCAAGACAAAGAGAAAAGTTTCCACAGCTAGAGTCCTCTAGGAACAGCAGTTGTGCAGTAAAACAATGTGCCTCCTTATAGTTTAGATTTTGTGTGTCTATATGTGTGCTTTATATTTCCAGTGGTAGTGCAACCCATGGTGGGCTCTATGAACAGAAAAATGGACCCTCAAATCCACCAGAGTTGTCCAGTACTGCTGTAGTGCTAAGGAGGAGATAGGAGATCGGAGATCTGTACACATGGATAAGACGCTGGTCAGGAAGCTGCCCAAGAGCTTTATGGTCTTGTCTGAAACTAGAAAAAAATAGATACACAAAGCTCCTTGGTTCACACAGATGGAACTATGCCCAGTGCCATCCAGTGACTAAACTATTTAAGGATAATATTGAACTAGTTGTACTGCACAAGAAACTTGTGGTTTTTTATACTCCACAAATTGTCTTTTCAAATGCATTTTGAGAAGATTGAGATCTTTAGGTAGGCTTGCCAACAATATAAAGCTTTTTCTTTATATTCCAAATTGAAATGATTGATCTTTACAATCTCTGAAACAAGAACAGAACAATTCTGTTTTGCAAACATGTTTTCTGTACTGGCATGAAATCAAATACAGTATGAATCAGATGTAGGTATACTTTCCCTCACCCTTTTCATCTAAAGCACATTAGTGTCACTCTTGCTACTCTGTCCTTAGTTTCCCCAGAATCAGAATTGCTAACTGAAAGTCTGTTATACAAGGAAGATATTTTCTCTTCAAAGTGTGCAAATGTTTTATAGGAGATGGCTGGAACTTTGGCCACTTGACAACCGAACTGACACTTTTCATTGCCAAAGCTGAAGCAAACAAAAACATCTCATATGTAAAGCTTTCCTTTCCTCTGGAATAATGATGGATCTTATATCAGCTTTTATATAGATCAACCTTCCCCAATTTGGTGCTCTCCAGATGTTTTAGATTACAACTTCCAGGATCTCTAACCATTGGCTAAAGTGAGTAGGGCCTATGCTAGTTAAACAAAGATTAGAAAGTTATTGAAAACTGAATGCCAATGAAATGATGCTCTGCAACTTAGAGCATTACTCTGCTACTATGCAATCATCTATGGTTTCAGTGTGTCATTGTAGTCATTCTTCTTAAAAGTAATTTTGCAAGCTCTGAGTTGGAATCTAAAATATCTGGAAGATATTGGATTGGGAAAGGCATTGATTATTGGTCCTTTGGGCAGAATGCCTACTGCTAATTAAAGCTTAAAAGTCTTTCCACTGGGAAAATCTTTGAAGAATTAGTGCCCTGTATTGTTTACATGTTGATATTTGTATATGCTAGAAAGAATTTTAGAAGCCCCTACAGGCAGCAGGAAAGGCAGACTTTTTTTTCTCTTGTAAGGAAAAGTTTGCTTTTTGATGGCAGAATAGATTGGTTGCACACCAACTGGCTATTTGGACTACTTACAGAATATGTAGGGGCAGGAAGAACAAAATAATGCAGCAAATGAAAACAAGTGAAACCATCCAAGATGGAGGTTGTGCCCTCACTCTAGGAAACTGGCTACAGACACTGGGAAGAGGTGTGTGATTTTGTCCAAGTGCTGCCCACGAAAGCTGGAACAATCTACATTGAAGGAAAAAAAAAACCCAAGGAAATCAGGATGGTGTGATATGTGTGAGCCTTATATTGGACATGTTATCAAAGTTCCTCTGCCCGGGTAAATTGACCTCTAGGTTGTTGTTTTTCTCTCTTTCAAGTCAACAGGTTTAACTATAGGGAGTGGTTTGTAATTGTCTCTATGCCCTTCAGGCCTTCAATTTATTGTGTTCTGAATAAAATATCTGGGAATAGTAATTACAAATAAAAATCAAGAGTTATTTGTTAATAATTACATGAAGACATGGAAGGAGATTCAAAGTAAAATGGAAAAATGGATGCCTATGAACTTGTCTCTTCTAGGTAGGATAAATGCTTTTAAAATATCTTTATTACCTAAGTTAAAGTTTCTCTTTCAAAACTTACCAATAATAGGGAGAGAAAAGGTTTTTAAAGCCTGGGAGAAAGAGTTGCAGAAATTTATCTGGCAGGGAAAGAAACCAAGAATAAGATTTAAAACATTACAAGATGCAAAGGAAAGAGGACATTTTGATGTGCTGTCACTGAAAATCTATTATCAAGCATGTTGTTTGGAAATAATAAAAGACTGGATACAGTTGGAGAATACAACAATAAAAGAAGTGGAAGGAATAAATAATAGATTTGGTTGGCACGGATATTTATGTTATGACAAAGCAATTGTAAAAATAATGATTTTAATAATCATTGTATACGAAAGACTATATTGGAAGTGAAGACACAAATAAAGTGTAGATTTTACAGAAGACTTCTGACGTGGACCTCACTGCAAGAAGCTTTTAAAATTGCTCCAACAAAACAAGGAAATCTTTTGTATCGAGAGTTGTTAAAATAGGATGGAGATAAACCTAGAATGTGCACAGAAGAGGAATTAAGAGTTAGGACATGAATTTAATTGGTTCCTGTGGAGACAATTAAGAGAGAGATTCAAGATGGATCAAAAATTGTATGGGTTTGAAAAAAATGACAATGAATTAGATCTGTTGTTGAAAGGGGACCAGAGAAAGGGAATCTCTAGATTTTACAAAATATTGTTGCAAAGAGAAATGGACCCAGAGATGATAAAAGATAATATGGTTAGATGGGATCAAAATATTGGATACCCAATCGAGTTGGATACATGGGTGAGGGTATGGAAAACAGATATAAAAATTACACCAAGTTTAAATTTAAGGGAAATTTTTTTATAACATGTTATACAGATGGTACATGACACCTGTAAGATTGAAAAGAATAACAAAAAATGCGAATGGAAAATGTCGGAAATGTGATGAAAAAGGGGGGTCCTTTTTTCATATGTGGTGGACTTGTAAGGTAGCAAGGAAATTCTGGAAGGAAATACACTGTTACCCTGTTTACTGGGGGTCCCGGGAGGGACACCTAAATAACCAAACAACAACACACAATTTTGGGGAAAATTAGCTGGAGCACTCACTTAAGCTAGCAAGAGGCAGGGTAACTTTGCAGGATCTTGCAACCCTATGTATACAGGGTCAGGCTAAGTCAAGAAGCACACCAAAATAGGAAAATAACTGTGATTTTATTAAATACAGGCAAACAGTGTATGCAACGCACTCACACAAGTAGCTATAGAAAATAAAGTTGTTAGAGGTATAGAGGAGTTTGAGGGTTTGTTGAATTGTGTGATACTGTCTGAAGCCCGGGGTGGATCACAGCGGAGGTCTGTAATCACGCAGTCTCGGATGGAGACTGAGGGGAAAGCTGAGGGGAAAGCTCGGCGGACAAAGCGGCAGCAAGGCTGGATGGAAGTTCAGAGCGATTGAAGGAAGTTCTCAGAATCGGGGGTTTTTATAGGGAAAATATGACTGTGGGCTAGTCTGTACTTGGAAGGGAACAATGAGGTTTGGGCGTGAGACAATGTCTCCAAAAGGTCAGAAGTTAGCATGATTGAATTAAGTCCGAATCAACAATGAAATGGCCAGTATGCAGATGCAGCGCACTTGGGCAGTTAAGCATTTAGCTCGTCAAGTTACCTACTCGGGGCAGGGGGCTCTTTGTATTAGTGTGCGTGAGGTGTTTGTCTAGGGAGGTCTCCAAAAGCAAGATCTGGCTGAGTTCGGGTTGCTTAGGTGGAGAAAGGAATGTTCAACAATTAATGGCCATGCCTAGTTCTGTGCTTGTTTGGGGGCCTCACAAACACTTGGCCGAGGGTGGCAAAATGGGGCCGAATAGTGATATCAAAATGATATCCAATATCTTCTGAAGCCAGGCTAGTTCACGGTGAGAATAACAGGATGAAATTCAAAGAATGTATAGTTTAAACTTTGAAATGAAGCCATTTTATTTGTTGAATATGTTAGGACAACAAACAACAAAGAGAAATAAGATCTTATCAGAAAACATTGTTATATGTAATAACTGCTGCAAGAATGACATATGCACAACATTGGAAAGAAGGAAATTATATTGACATAAAAGAATGGAAATTAAAAGTTCTGGATATGGTAGAGATAGAAAAGTTAACTTTTTTACTTAAAAATAAACCAATCCAGAACTTTGAAATAGCATGGAAAGAAGTTTTGAATTGGATAAAGGAATGAGGAAAAGAAGAAACAAAGGAAGAGTGTTGGAAATGTTGGTAATGAAAATTAATGATGTTATAGAATAAGCATAAGTTGAATATAACAATGTTAAAAGTAATGGTGTGATACTGTGATTAACTTTTAAAGTAAATCTTAAATAGAAGTATTGTATAAATGGGATGTAAACACAAACTCAACTGGAAAAATATGCTCGGAAGCAGGGGGTGGTGGTATTTTTCTGTGTAAAATTTCAATAAAAATATATACCAAAAAAATATTATTGTGTTCTCAGCTTCTGTGACAAGGAAAAACTTGATTATCTGATATGGAATTAATATGCACCATATAAACGTAAAATATATATACTGTGTTATATTTGCACAAATGACCAGTCTGATATCATTCAAGCTTCCTGGGTTGGAATTTGAATTCGGGAAGGGAGTCAGTACAGGAAGGACAGATTTAATGATAGAGAATTTATTGGGATGTAGATAAGCAAAGTGTTTTTTTTTTTAAAGCCAAACTGATGGAGCAAAAACATGCTCTGAGATCATTGTACAGGCAATTACCAGCAGAGACTAACCTAAGGTGTGTTAGTTGCTAAACATTATTCCTCCTAGCTACTTTCACTGACTCCTGCTTGCAGGCTTGGGAATTAGGAGACAAAGGAGAGGGAAAATTTCAGTATGTTGTGATATTCATTCTAACAGGACTTAAATGTGACTTAAATTTAGCTGGAAGCATGGGTTTATACATGTGCTTTGGAAAGCATCCTGAACAACCATATTCTGAAGTGAATAGGATGCTTTTAAGTGGCATTGTATAGTCTCTCTACCTACCACACTTCTGAATCTCTGCTCAAAATATGCATATTTTTAAAATATATCTAATAAAGACTTCTTCTCTTCTCTTAATCTTTTTAAATATATAGTTAAGATGGAATTAAATGACATGGGAAAAGATGTGAAAGAACTTTGGAAGTTCTAATGAGGTCCTTGTGGATGGCATAATGACCTGCAGAGAATCTTGTGGCCGATAATGAGCTACAGACAAACAATAAATCATACTTTTCTACTACATTGTTAAGTATCAGGTCACCACAAGATCTTGACAATTGCCTGCAATGATCGGTGCTTAGAAAGCCTATGATTCAGTTTCCAGGAGATACTGGTGACAGGTGCTGTAAGGCAAATACTGCTTCAGCCTACCAAGAAATTCTTCTTGAAAGAAATTTGTCTCTCACCTAAGGGATAATTACCTCCTGTACCTGGAAATGCTTCATTCCAAATTACAGTAGACTTGACAGCTCAGGTCATTTCACTCTGTGTGCTTATGCACACATTCTGTATTAGTTAACTCCTGGGGATTAGGATAGAAACATGGAACAGAAAGGCTGTATATTTCCTCCTGTCTCAAAGTCTTTATGTCTGTAGTTGCTGGGGAACATGACCACTGAGCACATCTCTTGCTTGTGGGCTCCCAAGAGCATCTGCAGCTATGTAGACACCAGTCAGTTGACTTGGATTCAAGTCAGACTTAAGCCATTCAGTGAGTTGACTTGGGCTCGACTTAGCAATAAATGACACACTGACTCAACTTGACTTGACTCATGACTTGTATATTTTTACTGACTGTCTTACTACCCTTCATTCAGTAACATAACACATTCATCCATAAACCTTACAGCTTTGAGAATCATTTCCATCCCTTTTTGTCTACTGGTCACATGACTCAAGTCTAAAGTGTGGGTGAATTTCTTGGAGGAGTACAGCAAACAGGTTAGGTAATGGGCTTGAGGGAGAGTTGAGGTCTGCTTAGCAACCTGTCCCCACTGCATATCAGAGGAGCCTTCTAAAACTTTTCTTGAGAGCAGAAGGCAAGACTTTTCCCCAGAACACAGGGTGTGTTTCTCAGAGGGGAACAGAAAATGTGTCAGGCAATGGGATTGAGGAGGAAGGATCTTTCCTTCTAAAGTCTTTGAAGCTTCAGTAATGGGGAATAAGAAGGATCCTATTCCCCACTTTTGAGAAAGCCTCCAGCTTCAGAAATGGGAAGTAAGAAGAATTCTATTCCTCACTTTTGAAGCTGCAGACTCTTTTATGCCTATTCACACAAAAGCCTCCAGCTTGAGGAAGGGGGAGTAAGAAGATTCCTGTTCCCCACTTCTGAAGTCACACATTCCTTTACACCCATTGACACAAAAGCCTCCAGCTTCAGGAAGGGGGAGTAAGAAGGATCTTATTCCCAACTTCTGAAGCTGCAGATGGCAAAATCACAAATGTAAAGGGTCAACTATACTTAAATTGGTAAAACTGACTTTATTTGACTGTCAAGAAATTCTGGAATATAGATAGGCTCCCAGACTTGAGACTTGACTTGCTAGTATCTTGCAAGGATTTGTGACACAGCTTGAGACTTGACTTGAGACTTGGAGTAAAAGACTTAAATACATCATTGGGCATCTGACTAGCCACTGTGAGAAGCTGGAATTTTATCTGATACCAAGTCATGTGTAAAGGCTGATCAAGAATCATAAGGATGTGAATGTATGGATGAAATCAGATGCATACTCTTCTTATTCAAACACATGTTCACAAATCAATTTCATATGCTGCAATGCATAATAGTTATGTGAGCTCTTGCCACCACATCTATGAAGTGATATATGATTTGGGAAGCATACATTCCCATCATACACGAAAAGTCTTCCAGTTCCTGATCCTTAAAAAATGTAGGTATGAGGACATGCATATGTGTCCATGCAAAAGCTGCAAAAATCAGGGATATCATATACCATTATATGTAATGTAAATTTTCTGAGAAAATTTCTGGTTTCTGCATGAGTGTGAACTACCCTTATTCACTGTTTGGAAAGCTGATGAAAATAAAGAAACAGTAGTATTTTTTTTTTTAAAAAAGCTTTCCTCTGCCCCTCAAATCTCAGTGTTCAGAATGATCAAGTGAACACCTTGAATTTTAGTACTTGGCTCTACTCGTATCCATTATCAGTGTGCAGGTCAATGCTTTTCAAATGCCATACTCAGTGGTATCTGAGTAGTGGTCAGAGGAAATTACTTTACAGCTTCATGGTGCCTGTTTCAAAAAACACCTATTCCTTTCCCCATATGTTTGCCTTTTTCAATTTCACTTTAGACTTTTTTTAAACCAAATTACCTCACCATTTATGTAAGGTTTTGTTTTGTTTTGTTTTAACGATGTCCTTGAAATTGTTGTCAAAGTAGTTGACATACCTCCTAGGAAGTATTTAATGTGAAGTTGAATTGTACAAGCTTGGAATAGATCTGCAGTACCCTTTGCACTCCATTCTAAACAAATACAACACAAGGATGGCTGTTAAGGCTGTTTGATGAATGGACTATACTCTGTCTTTGTTATTTTAGTGAGTACAGAGACCAGTATTAGCCAGGGGACTGTGCTATTGCATTTAAATTACATCTTTTTCTAGACTTTTCTTTAAAAAGGGAAGAAAAACATACCTAGCTTGCTAGAGTTTGACAAGAGCAAGCATTTTTATTATATCTGGAGGAAAAATATCTCTGTTAAGGAGAAATGACTGCAATAAAGAGGTCTGTTTCATTCATGTCACCAAAACTGATCCTTGGAGCTGTAAAATTTCGTATGTCTAATCTGCCCACATTCATTTCCTTCAAGAAGTGTTGCCTTCTTGAATTACCTGTTAAAATAATTCTTTTTGAAAATCAAATCCCCAATGGATTCAGTCCAATAGACCATGGCCCTTTCCGCACCTTACCCTTTTTTGGTGCTGGGGTGCGGGGATTGCGCGAGCAGCCTCTGGTAAGAGGCTCTTGCGTCCCTGCTGCTTCAGCTCTGCAAGAGCTGCCTGCTCACGTGAAAGCCCCACCTCTTCGTTCTGCAGTGCAGCCTGGGGGTTTCCCAGGCTGTGCTGAGGCAGGAAGCACTACCGGCGTGGCCCTGGAAGCTCTGCACACCAGGTAAGTGTGCGCGGGCCCTGGGAGCAATGTGTGATCATGCACCATTTTTGGCTTCCCTCCGAAAATCTAAAGGTGCATAATCGGCGACTGCCAGCCCCCGGAGCATCACGCAATCGTGAGTGCATCATGCAGATGGCTCCTCGCAATCACGCGACGCTCCAGGTGTCCTTTCGCATGGCAAATGCCGTGCGGAAAAGGTCCATGACCTAGATCTGCTAGGAATGAGGGATCAAGTGGGAGATGACAATAACAATGTGGGAATGGTACAGATTTTACTAGCAACAACCAGGAGCTTGCTACTTACTGGTAAAATAAAAATGAAAAAAGTCTATTTTAATGTTATATTTGTTGTATATGATTTGAGTATTGGGTGTAACTGACTCATAGTATTCACTTAAGGAAGACAAACATGATAAATCTGCTATGAAATGGATTTTATCGTATGCATTTTGGAATAATAAATATGAAGATATTTTTCTTTTTTAAAAAAAATCATAAAATGAATTCCATAATTTCAGTAGAAGAGTTTTTTTTTTAAATGACAAATCTATTCTCTTCCTTAAAAAAGAAGACTTTTGTTTCACATCCAAGACTTTTGTTTTGTATCCAAATTGCTGGGGCCTTTTGAAATGTTACACATTTACACCACAGCTGAGCTATGACACCAAAGAGGTTGTTGAGCAGGCTTTTGTAGTAGAGGGCACTTTATGCACTAAGTGTCAACTGTTTATTTCAGTAGATTCAGCCTCCAGCATTTCTGATCAAGAAGATCATGGGTAATGGTGTTGGGAATGAGTCCTGCCTGTGACTCTGAACAATTGCAAGCAATCAAAATGCACACGCTTGGATTAGACGGACAGTTGGGATAGCTCCACAAAAGGCAGATAGTTAGTTTTTTCAGTAGTTAGAAGGTTAGATGTGGAATTGCCATACTGAGAAAAAGTTTACCTCTGATTTCCAGATGATAGGGGCAAACAAGAGGAAACGTCTTTCACCAACTAAACATGCTTGCAAAATAAATAGCTGACTAATATAGATACATGCACCATATGTATGTATGTATGTATGTATGTATGTATGTATGTATGTCTGCATGTATTGAGACACCTTATGGGGTGAAGGTATTGTGGTCAGAAAAGAGACGAAGACCAGGTTTCCAGGGAAAAATCAAAAAGCCTTTTTTACTGTTAACAATTTACTTGTGCAAGGACGACAACTATTTTCAGGATTGTCACGCAGATTAATTGAGGTAGCATCACTATATACCTTTGGTCTTCTATGTCAGCAATCAATCATTCATTTAGCCAGCCCATCACAGAAGAAAAAGATCTTTGGTTAACTTTCCATTACATCATTAACTTAGCACACACGTGTACAGAAGAGAACAAAGAGTTAGTTAGAAAATGATACAAAATGATGCATATGGCCAAAATAAGTAGCAGGGAGTATGCCTAACTCCCCCTTAGTTCCCAGACGCCTGAGTGAGTGTTGCAAGGCCATTCTTTAAAATTGAGATAAGACAAAGACTTCTGCTATTTCACTCAGAGACGCAATTCAATTCGCTTATTTTTCCTATTCAAGTAGCAATTTCTTGGATTTAACCCCTTCAAAGGAAGTGGCTACATGTAAGGCAGAAACAGAAGTGATGTAGCCACAACCCATCATACTGTTACTGTGACAGGGAGGGCTTCATCTGTTTCCTTTCTGTTTATATGTGGTTATTAACAGTAAAAGAGGCCTAGTAGCTGCAGTGGCATCAACTAACAGCTTTTAAAAAGCTCTGTCATGGAGAGGCTTAAATGGAAAATGGTGGGGAAAGAATCTTTAAGCTTTATCTGTCCAATCTATCTATCCAATTTATATCTGTAGATTTCCCTGACAGCTGACAAAAATTAGAAGAAAGTACAGCCACAAACTTAATAATAAATAAACTTTTACAGCCCTCCCTACCCACATGCAATGGTTCTGATCCAGGCTGGACTCATATATATTTACTTTGGGGTAAAAAAATAACCTGCGGCTTACCTAAGCACTATGTAGGGAACACAGTATGGCAGCCTCAAAGAGCATGGAGGGCTATATAGGACTTCTGCTTGATTGAGTAAGGCAGTTCTTGCAGTGTAATAGTGATCAGTGAGTGCTCATGTCTATGTATTTAATGCCCTCCTCCCTGATTTTAGGCACACGTATTCAATATACCTAGTTTCATGCAAGGCAGTCTATTTAATCTCAACAGGTTTTCTAATTTAAAATGGATGAATGGCTTGAAAGTGAGGGGCTGGATAAGGCAGAGGCTGAATGGAAAGATCTGCATGGCTAGCAAACCAAAGCTGCAGCAAGTGCAATTCATGACAAGTTTTGCATCAATGGCAGAACTGCAGAATCTGACAAAGAAAGAACTGCTTGACAGACATCTATTAGTGGCCAGAAAAATGAAGACAGTGCCTCTAAATACACCCACATAGGAAGGGGGAATTGACTACCAAGTTTCAGACCATTTAACTACATAGGGAAATGTCTCTGATGCTCATTTCACTGGCAGTCCGCTGACGCCTGTTTTTGGGTATCATCTTTTCAAAAAATAAATTGCAAAGAAGTAGAAGTAAACAGCATCTTAAATGCATTTAGTGTTTCAAAGTTAAACAAGTTTTGTGAAAGTATTAATGTTAGGAAGATAGCAAATTAGAATAGAGCTACATGTGCAAAACTGGAGCTCACTGTAAGAAAAAACAGCTTACATTGAGGTGGGTGGATGTATCTATGAAAAATTGTTCCTTTTCAAGGAAATAAATGGAACTTTGGGAATCATAGTTTGGTGAGGGTACTGAGAATCTCTGTGTCAGAGATCTGCTGTCCCACCCAAAGCACTACATTTCTCAAGTGTCCCTGGAGAGAAGAAGAATGGATGTGAGATCACTTTCAACCATTTTTAAGTGCATATGTTTTAATGGAAACGTAGTTGGAAAGTTGTTGAATTAAAGGATGTTGGGAATTATATGCAAGGCAGAGAAATGTTGTGTTGTGGTAATGTTGCTGAATGTTGCTGAATGAAGTACAATAATTAATCTCTGAAAAAAAAATCCAAACAAAATAATCTCCTCCCCTGCAAGCAGCCTTGTTAGATAAGAGAGATGAGGCTACACCATAGAATATTACATTGGTGAAGGGTACATAAAACTGAAGGTACATCAACATCCCCTTCAGCTACATTAGCTGTCTTTTTTTCATGATGCAGCTTCCAACCTGGTTGGTGCACTTTGAATATTTGAAAAGCTTTGTATCTGGATTCTTTTTGTATGGTAAAGTGGAAAAATATAAATAACATTACATCTGAGTACCAACATTGTTTGCTGGGTTATAGATATGCAACACTAAAATAAAATAAAATTGCATTTGTTTTGAAGCTAATGCTATAGAAATTCAAGTTGGGAACGTGGGTGGTGAAGGTGAGAGGTTGTGCTGTCAACCCTTCTTCCTCTCAGCTTGTTTGTTTAACTCACTAAGATGATGCTATGAAATGCTTGTTTGCCTCACAAAATCAGGTACCTGATTTTAATCTGTCAAATTCTAGAAGGACCCTCCATTTTGTGGAGATTTTTGTTTTATTTTGCTTTTGTTTCTATGTGTTTGAGCAATGACAAGGTAAAAAGTAGAAGAGTAGAATCATGAGGGCAAAATGGATCCAAAAAGTTGAAACAGTGTTATTTTATCATATATTTATTTCCTAGGAGTGTCATGCAGGGTGTAAAAGTTACTTTTTGGACTACATCTTCTTTGCCTAAGTCTCCTTAAAGGATTGATATAGGGATAAAATTGTGTGGAAGAAAGAGAACTCTGTATGTTGCCTAGAGTTTTTTTGAGGATGGTAGGGCATAAATATATGAAAGAAGTTGATTGTACACAAAGAAACAAACAAATGTATCATCAAGTGATATATTTCCACTTTGTGTAATGAGGGGTTGAATTGAGCTATTGTACTTTGTTATTTGCTTGAGACTTTACAACAAAACTATAAATTCTGACAGACAATCTCTAACATTACAAGTTTTTGACTTATGCTCAACTTTTTAATTAGTTCAGTTCATTTCTGGTTCAGTTTGTTACCAGTCCACATACACTCCAGATTTGATGTAATTGAAAAAATATAACTTAATTGGCAAAACATATTATTTATCATTGATACAAAATGGATCCTGATGTGGCTGTAAGGCCAGCCTGGGCAGAAGAAAAATACTGGCTGGACACATGTTCTGCAAAGTAGGTCACAGACCCCTCTAGGCATAGCAAAGGCTATTATCAGGACAATCAGCAGGTAACTCTAGAGATAATAGTCTTAAACCAAGCTGCAACATCTTTGCCATCAAACAATAGTGATGGAAGTTCTTACCAAACCACTGGTTGTTTCATTCCTTTTTCCTAGCACCTGGACATTTCCCCAAATTGTGTCCTCACCTGACCACTATTACAGAACTACTATGATAGCTAATAACCCCTTGTCACCTAACACGAAGATCATCAACTCAGTTGGGACCTCACTGTCCACTCTGCAACCTCCATTGATTGTTCAAACAGACATCCATTTACACACATGCCCTCCAGGCATATATTGGGCATGAAAAATCTTTAATTTCAAACAATTAGTTGCAATACCTCAAATGCTGAATACCAGTATGTCATTCTGAACTCCGATTTGTACTGCCCTTGGACGCAAGTCTAAGCCACTTCACTGTTCCTTCACTGCTCTTCTGGATTGGTAATTATGTCCCAAAAACCTAAGCTTCACCATCCATAAGTTTCCCCCCTTCCTTCGGTTAGCTCTTCTGTGAGTGTGTGAATGTCTGAATCTTGTGTGCATACATGAGTGAATTCTCCTCAATAGAACACAATTTAGTTTATAGAATCATAGAATCATAGAATCATAAAAATGTAGAGTTGGAAGAGACCACACAGGCCATCCAGTCCAACCCCCTGCTATGCAGGAACACCCTCAAAGCATTCCTGACAGATAGCCATCTAGCCTCTGCTTAAAAACCTCCAAGGAAGGAGACTCCACTGCACTCCGAGGCAGCAGATTCCACTGCCAGACAGCCCTGACTGTCAGGAAGTTCTTCCTGAGGTTCAGGTGGAATCTCCTTTCCTGCAGCTTGAATCCATTGCTCCTTGTCCTGGTCTCTGGAGCAGCAGAAAACAAGCCCTCTCCTTCTTCTACATGGCATCCCTTCAAATATTTAAACATGGCTATCATGTCCCCTCTCAACCTTCTCTTCTGCAGACTAAACATCCCCAGCTCTCTAAGTCTGTCATCATAGGGCATGTCTTCCAGGCCTCTCACCATTTTGGTCGCCCTCCTCTGGACTTGCGCCAGCTTGACCATGTCCTTCTTGAATTGGGGTACCCAGAACTGGACACAGTATTGAAGATGAGGTCTAACCAAAGCAGAGTAGAGTGGTACCAGTACCTCCCTTGATCTAGACACCATACTCCTGTTGATGCAGCTGAGAATTGCATTGGCTTTCTTGGTTGCCGCATCACACTGCTGACTCATGTTCAGCTTGTGGTCTATGAAGACTCCTAGATCCCTTTCACATGTACTGCTATCCAGCCACGTGTCCCCCATCCTATATTTCTGTATTCCATTTTTTCTACCTAAGTGTAGGACCTTACACTTCTCTCTGTTGAATTTCATTTTGTTAGCCTTGGCCCAGCTCTCCAATCTATCTGGGTCATTTTGAATTTTGATCCTGTCCTCTGGTATATTAGCAACCCCTCCCAATTTGGTGTCATCTGCAAATTTGATGAGCATGCCCTCTATTCCTTCATCCAAGTCATTGATAAAAGTATTGAACAGCACTGGTCCCAGGACAGAACCCTGTGGCACCCCACTAGTCACTTCTCTCCAGGAGGAAAAGCAGCCATCCGTGATCATTCTTTGGGTTCGGTTGGTCAACAAATTACAAATCCAACTAACAGTAGCCCTGTCCAGCCTGCATTTTACTAGTTTCTTTGCAAGAATGTCATGGGGTACTTTGTCAAAGGCCTTACTGAAATCGAGATATGCTACATCCACAGCATTCCCTTCATCTATCAAGCTAGTAACTCTATCATAAAAAGAGATAAGATTAGTCTGGCATGACTTATTTTTGAGAAATCCGTGTTGACTTCCTGATTACTGTCTTGCTTTCTAAGTGATTAGAAACTGACTGCTTAATGATCTGCCCCAGGATCTTTCCGGGTACTGATGTCAGGTTGACTGGGCAATAATTATTTGGGTCCTCTTTTTTTCCCTTCTTGAAGATGGGGACAACATTTGCTCTCTTCCAGTCTCCTGGAATTTCTCCTGTCCTCCAAGATTTCTCAAAGATTATAGCAAGCGGTTCCAAAATGACCTCTGCCAGTTCTTTTAATATCCTAGGATGGAATTCATCTGGCCCTGGAGACTTGAATTCATCCAGTGTGGCCAGGTATTCCTGTACCACCTCTCTACCTATTACGTGCCTCATTTCCCCTGCTTTCTCCCCTCATCCGCCGGGTTGAGTGCTTGTATCCTTCTGGGAAAAAACTGAGGCAAAGAAGGTGTTAAGTAGTTCTGCCTTTGGTTTTCTTTCAGGAACCCTATAAACATTGGTGAAAAGATCTTGCTAGTTACCCTACCTCTCACAGTTTCCTTAATTAGAAGAAATTAATGCCCCATCTTTGCATTGAGTTGTGGTACTGCTGGAGGACCTCAAGGAGTCCCCACCTTTTGAGGTAAGATTTCCTTGGAAAAGGGAACTCAAATAACTTCATACATAAACACACACAAGAAATCAAAAGATAAGAAATGAGAAAAATATTCAAGAATGAATATTCTATACTGAATCCATTAATAAATGCTCAGACCACTGCTTAAGAAAATATCTGTGTGGTCAACAATGCAGGATTCATAATATTTCAGTAAGCAACAGAAGTATAATAAAATCCAATCAGATTTTAGCCAAATGTGATGATGCTTTCCTTTCTTACTCTAGTAGCTAGTATACTAGCTGCACAGACTAGCTAAATCACTTAGCATGTGGACTAATCCAAGGCCATTTTAGAGCCAGCAGAAATCAAGAAAGAAACTAGGTACAGTCCTTCATCCCAGTCCTCCATTTCTGCCATTAGTAGGGCCTCCAAGAATGTGTGTGGCTTTATAGCCTGACTTGGAACATGTGCATCACCACAGATTGTCATGGGAATATGGTGGAACATGGAGTTTTCCATATTCTTTTCTGGCTGGCTGTTACTTATTTATGGTAATCAAATTCTGAGAATGCACAAAAAGGAAAAGTTTGGTTATTTTAGTCATGCAGCGTTAGTTTGAATTACAAAAACATGAGAGCAGAAATGGGCCAAGTGTGACCATTGTTGACCCCAATCTCCCACAGCCCCATTTTTGTAAGTAGCTAAACTTAGTGAAGTAGTTTTTCCCTTGCTGTCTGTGGTCATGCAGGCCAAATTTTACCTTATTGGTGGTAGAAGGGGTGGTGGATTCTCAGACCTGTTTGAAGCCACTGGCTGGTTGAGGGAAAGACCTTTCCTGGACGCTTCAGGTGGCGATGTAAATTCGTACTTATCTCATTCTCATCAGTTAAATGACAAGAGATTTTGGAACATTTTTGCAAAGTATTCACATTTTAGAAACAATTTTTTCACAAATCAGACAAATGTTATTTACATTTTGGAAACAATTTTTTCATAAATCAGACAACTGTTATTCACATTTTAGAAACAATTTTTTCACAAATCAGACAAATGTTTTTCCCACAATTATTATTGCTACTGCCTCTTTGCAATGATTTTTTTTTAAAAAAAATAAACATCAGATGTGTCCTTTGCATCTTTTGATCAATAATTCTATTGTTCTGTGTTCAACGTGCTTGTGCGCTTTCCTTAATAAAGAGGAAAAGGAAGAGTTTTGTGCAGAAGATTCTTGCATAAATTATGAGGAAGCTGATGAAGGACAACACACTTATCATTTCACTTTTGGGCAGAACTGAAGAACCCTGCTGCAGTTGACAGTTTTTCAACAGGATATTTTATGTTGTCATCAAGAGGAATATTTTTTAGTGAACTTTCCATACACCTTTAGTTGCAGTAGGTTCTATATCGGGAAGACTGGATTTATTTATTTATTACTTACTTACTTACTTTCTTACTTACTTACTTACTTACCCTGCCTTTCTCCAACTGCAGGACTAGAGGATTCTATAGCCTGTCCTAAGAGGATTAGATTAATCCCTGCACAGTTCTAAGAGGACTGGAAGTATCTATGGTATGTTCTAGGATGACAGGTCTTACAAATATACTGTTTCAAATGAACTGTGGTATAGTGTGAACATACTTTTAGGTACTCTGAAAAATATTTCAAGCACAGAAGATTGGTTCTGTTTCTCACAAAATGATTGGGAGAAAACATTGCTCTGAAAAATCAATCCCATAATTGGACTGATACCTTATAAAGAAGTGGGGTACATAGTCATGACTGGTCACATCATAAGGATGTATCAGGCATTTTATGTCTACATAGACAGCTCTTGGCTGGACAATTTTTAAAATATTGCGCAGATGTAAACTGCACATAACAGATTTTTTCTTCTGCTGAACTTAATGAAGTGGTAAAGTGTTTCCCTGGATCGTGTTGGGAGATCGATTTACAGCACCTAGCACAAAATCCTCCCTGGAACTTCTGCGCTCTGAACAAAACGTGTCCCAGAGGCAAGCATTACACATACAGCAGAGTTTCAAAACAGCAACAAGCGTGAGCAGCAGCAGAGTGTAACTTACAGCATTGGCTCTGACCCCACTCTACCCACTGGTTAGGAACTCTAACACACAGAGTTGTCATCCAAAAATACTTGGAGGCTTTTAATCTTCAAGTTCCAATATATACACATTTGTATAATCAGGATACACAGATCCTCAGTCATAGGTTCAGCATCACAGACACATCATGCAGAGATTTGCTCAGGCAAAGAGTAGTCAGGCAAAGAGTAGTCAGAGAATAGTCAGAGAAAGAACCAGTCTGAGCTCCCCTCTTTTATACAAACCTGCTGATAGATCATCAGCTAGGGACAATGGCTGATGCAACCCCTTGCCATGATTTCACATTACCATGACTCAGCCTTCCTGTCCCCTAGGGATTACATCATGACTTGCCAAGTCATTCCCCAGGTGTATCCCACATGCTCATCAAATGTATCTTTAACTGGGGCAAATGTTACAACATTTCTATCCAACAGATTGTACCATTTCAGAGTGGAAATGGGGACTCACAAAACTGAATTCAAATTCGTACAACATTTATATGTATAAAAATATTCCTCCCCTGTTTAGAGCTTTTGTTTTTCATTGTCTGCATTATACCATTTTGTTCACAGTTCTTCAGGTTCCTGGTATGGATAATAGGATAGCTGATACTCTTTCCCACCAACAGAAAACTAGCCCTGGTAGTGGCCTCTGGACCTGTTCCTATGGCGCATTGGAGGGGTGAGACTATGTAAGCCACCAGTCTCTCGTTAGCTCCTAGTACCAGGTGTGGTTACCAGGAGGCCGGGAGAGATTTTGAATAGTTTAGAAGGTTACTGGGTTGGAAGCTGTGTGGCCTGTTCCCGTGGAACATGTTTTGCAATATTGTGTGTATTTAAAGGATAAGGGTCTGGCACTTCAATCAATCAGTTCAAGGTTATCTTCTTCAGCTTTTGCAGCCAAGTTGCAGGGTTATGAGTATTTCAGAATCCACAAGGCTTTAGAGAGGTGGACTTGGCAGCATGATTAGGTAACAGCTAGTCAAGGGACTTTTGTTTCAGTTCAGTCTGAATATCTCCAAACAGAAGTGAGAATGTCTCTTTCTTGAAACCCTAGATGTGATATCAGCTGACATGGCCCAAAGGACTGCCTGGGTGAAGTTTTATTGATTTGTTGCTTTTTGAAATGGTGACTTTTGCAAAACAAATCCACAAAGCACTCCAGGTGGCTAACAAAACTACTACAAATAAAACCATAAAAACATTAAAATCTTCACAATAGCTAGTGAACTTCAAAACAGTTTAAAAAGTTGTTCTTGTTGTGTGGCTTCACTTCTGACTTATGGTGATTCTTAGGCAACCCTGTCTTAGGGCCTTCTTGGCAAGATTTTTTGCAGAGGGTGTTTGCCATTGCCTTTCTCTGAGGATGACAGACTATGCATTGCCCAGAGTCAAGCAATGGGTTTCCAGGGCTGAGCAGGGATTTGAACCATGGTTTTCAGAGTCCTAAAATCTTGAGTTTTGAAGTCTACTGGAGAAACCATCTTTTATGTTCCAGAAGTTGGAGCAATACACCAGTTGTGGTGAGCAGGCAGAAAGGTTGTCTCTCTTATGACACCCTGCATGTGAGATGCCATCCTCTTAAAGACCTCCTTTCTAAATGGGGCTGATTTTGGCTTCATTCAGGTCTCCTCTCCTCTCCTCTCCTCTCCTCTCCTCTCCTCTCCTCTCCTCTCCTCTCCTCTCCTCTCCTCTCCCCTCCCCTGATCTCCAAGATCAGATAATATCCAGATAATCGAGATGTCACTTGAAGATAGTTGAGTAGAACATAGAAACTGGTTCATTTTATTGGAATTGCAACTATTCATTTGAGTCACTGGTGAATTTGACAGAATCATTCATTGACTCAGAAATATCTGAATCCCATGTGTGTATAAACTAAGCCTTACTTTTGTTCTTCCGCTTAAGATGTGGAGTCATGAACACAGGATTTTTCACTTCATTTCATTTAAAATGGGGTATTGAGATGAATTTCTTCAGAGAAGTAACCCACAGTTTTCATAGTGTAAGGCTATCATAATTATCAGTCTTCATGAAATATTGCCTAAGATGACTTTGACATAGACCCACTTTTTAAAAAAAATCACAAAATCACGCAGCACAGACCATTTGTATGTTGATTCTTGTAAAATTCCCTGCCTTTCTGCACTACACTGTTATAATGCTATTATTCCACTTTGAACATCCTGTGGAATTCTGGGGTTTGTAGAACTGAAGCCAAAGATCTCGCTGGCTGAGAATTCTAAATGCCCTTCCCTAAACTGCAAACCTCAGGGTTCCATAGAATGTTGAAAGTGGAATAATAGCAGTGTAGTGTGGAAAGGCACTTAGACTAGTTGTCTTCAGTGGCACTCAAGCATTCCTGATCAGTTTAACACATTTTAGGGGTTATTGAAAATTGTTGTAACAATTTTAACTGTAGAAGCAACAGTAAATCTGTTGACAATTACACTTTTTAAAATTATTTTTATTAAGATCAACGTTATATGACAAATCAAACAATTTTAGCAAGTAATAATAAATAAACTAAAATAAAATACTAGTAAACAACCAATATCGAGTTCTTCTTTGTGATTTACATTATAAGTGAATCCATTATTTCCTTAATGAATAAAGATAGGATATGTAAACAGTAGCTTCAACCTTAGTACAATTATATACTTTTACAGCAATGTGAAGAATTTGACATCCTCCATTTGTACTGATATTATTGTAACTTCACTTCTGACTTTCCTTTGTAGGGTTGCACCCAGCTCAAAAATATAAAGGCCTCTCTATTAACAGCTACTATATTCAGACCATTTAATGTTCTTATTCTAACGATTATTATGCATATCTGCCTTTCCCCCCACCCCTATAAATTTTAGGCCCTTTCCACACGTGGAGAGAGAAACGGGGTAAAAGCGCAGAAATGGAGCTTACCAGAAGCCGAGTAAGTCCATTGCCATGAGGAGCAGTGCGAGTTTGCTGCTCCACACTCCTGCAGCATCCTGCGGCATCCTGCAGCATCCTGCGGCGTCCAAAATGGCGGCTCATGACTGGCGGAGGCTCTCCACCAACCGGAGAAGCTCGCCAGCCGGAAGCCCGTCCCCTGGCAGATCTGCAGGCATGCACTTGCGTGCACCTGCAAATCTACACCGGGGTGCTGCGACGGGGTGGAATGGGGCTGCACGCTTGTGTTTTATAAAAACCACTTGAAAAGTAGTTTTTAAAAAACACGCAGCGCCACCACTTCTGGTCGCTTCAGGACAGTTTGAGGTGTAGAACCTCAAAATTATAAACGCCTCAGCGCACTCCACGGTGGAGACCATTAGAGGTCGCTCTACACCGTTTTAATTACCCCGTGTGGAAAGGGACTTAGTCTCCTTTTATATTTTTTTTTCAAGAAACTTTCCAATACCAAATTTACTCATATGATTACTTCCTCCCAAAATATAGCTGCTATGAGACAACTCCAAAATACATGCATTAAAGAAGCATTAGAAGTATTACATTTCTAACAGTCTGCTAACTTAGAAAGCTCTTTCTTTTTTTAAATTTTTTTTATTAAACATTAAAAAAGAAAACGTAACCAAAAAACAACCACATACTTACACAAAACTTACACAAAACAAAACATAATACACACACACACACACACACACACACACATAAACTACATCCTTCCTAAGTCTCCTTTTATATTTTAGGGGTTCATGTCACTATATTTGGTTCCCGAGCTACAACTACATTCAAAGTATTGATTAGATACTTTATGGTAATCCTTAAATAATACTTGTTTCCATCTGCATCTACATTTTATTCTTCATAAACATCATTAGTGGAATCCATTTGGCTTTACTTTCATCTCTTGTATCTCCTTTTAAAGTCCTGGTTAGAATATCACAGTCCTTCATTTCTATTAGTTTTAATAACTACTCATTGATTTCAGGTCCATGCTTGTCTTTCCAGTGTCTTGCAAAAACAATCCACACTGATGTGGCAATATGCAATATTTTGTATATTTTGACAACTACCCTTTTAATGGACTTTTCTACTCATCTAATTAGAGGCATGTCACGGTTTAAATTGCATCTTTTGCAGAATGTCTGTGGAGAAGACAGGTTGTTCCTATAATCAATACCTGTCACATTTCAGAAAACTCCTTGCTCTTGTTACTCCAAAAGGCGGTAGACCTTGAGGTCCACCAGCAGTGCCAGCATCTCCTTAGAAACTGGGGGAAATAAAGCTCGAAGGAGGCTTGCAAGAGAAGGGTAACAGCAGGATCTTTTCACTTGTTTATACCAGTACTAACTGTAGGACTCCAATTAAAGGTTTAAACAGGGTGTTTTATTGGAAATCAGCACACACACACACACACACAAGAAATCAAGCAGTCTCATGAACCATACAAGGCTAGCAACGGCAGAAATAAGAAAATTTGGATAAAGAGAGATTTTGGGTGAAGTGGTTCAGAAGAAAGTAGAAACGGAATGGCTCCAACCATAGTCCAAGGGTAGCACAGAGCATGGAGTCTGGGGGCCAACATGCAGATCAACACACCAAAGTGCATCCAAAGTTCTCCAATTTGCTGGGGTCAGAACTAGGGTTTAAATACCCTTTTTCCTACCCTGAAGAGGTGAGTGTTAATCGCTCTCTGTTAGAGTAAACAAAAGGGCTCTGGAATGGACTGACTGTCTTACTTTGGGTGACAAAACATTTATGGGAGTTCTGACAGCCTCTTAAAGTCTTTGTTGGGTAATGTGAATGGGGAAGCTTTTGGTAGAAAATGTGCACAGCAGGGGTGCTTGCTTGCTGTACTTGGGCAGTTTTGTTGACAGTTTTGTTGACAGATGTTCGGTCATTGACAGGATTACTAGAAGCCTGGGCTTTTCTGCCTAACTCTTCTTGACATTATTACCTGGCCATGCTGACCCAGCCCAGGTGAACAGCCAGTGTCATGCTTACTGCATGTTTCACAGTTATAAGTGTCTGCTTTTATATGAAAATGATATTTTGTGCTGGGGTGGTAACACCCTCACTAATTCTGTGCAACTGCACCACACATACAAACTGCACCAGTGAGCCCTGGTGCCAGTGAAAAGTAAAGAAGAGCTGAGCATCCAGGGTTTAAAGCCAATTCACACAATAAAATAAAACTTTTTCTTCCACCACTGCTCACCATGAGATTTATCTCCCTATATGGGAAGCATAACAATTCCTTAAGGTTTCAGCTGGTATCTTGAGATTTGTCAATCTGAGATAGGTACATAATGAGACACATGGTCCTTTAGATACTCAGGGTCCAAGCTGTTCAGGGCTTCAAAGATTAAAACCAGCACCTTAAACTAGGCCTGATGCTTGTGGATATCAGCAAATTTCACCATGATCCTTCATATCCTGCTGTGACATTTAGTTTTCTAGGGTTGTTGTTCTTAAAATATGGATGAGCATTATGTCTTCAATTCTAAATACATATTCTAGGAAATATACTCCATGGATGTACCAGTATTAGTTCTGAGTAAATATATATAGGCTTACAATGTCAAATAAGTTACTCTCTCTGCACCTTGCAAGCAATAAACTCTATTGAACACATTGGAATTGCATCAAGTGAGCATGCATAGGCCTGCACTGTCATTGCTGTTTCCTCTTCACTCCCCCACAAGTCTTGAATGACAGTGAGTAAAAAATAGTAGTTTTCAGATTATTGCTTCTTTTCACATTCATATCTGACTGCCAAAAACTCTCTGTGAGTAACAGCAATAACCACAGTATTATCCCCTAGAGTAACCACTTAGTCCTTCCATTGTGCATTGGTTTGCATTTTCCATTGGACAGTTTTCTGGGCTTCTTACACACATGAATAGATATCACATATACCATGTTCTCCTGATATCAGTCTTCATTCAGAACTGTTGCTAGTTTAAATTTTAAGTGTAAGCTGGACACTTACTGATTGTGCTATTGATTTAAGTTCAGAAGCCTTAATCTTGTACTCCAAAGAGACATCCTCTTATCCCAACCCCAGTCAAAAATGAAATCACCTCAGGATGCCACTTTGTGAAATGCTGAAAATTTTCTTTTTATTCTGCCAGGAGAGAATTTGAGGGCCATTTCAAACACTCTGAATGTTTTGTCTATGAAATCAAAGTGCCATGCTACCTTGGTGAACCTCCACATGAAAAATATCACGTGATATCTTGCTTCTTTAGGTTCATTTGGTCCTCTCCAAATTGGCTTTCCATTGGTTAAAGAAATGTTCTTGTTCTCACAAGTTTCTTTTCCTTGCTAGATGGATGAGTCCTTACATTGTAAAATGCAATTTAATGCTTTCTATCTGCTGATCTCATTTTTACGTCTGTTGAGTCTCTTCATCTCTCTCAGATCATGATATTTTTGGTTGCTGTAAACTTCTCTTTCTAATGCAAGTGCATTAGGAGAGTGGTGTATACAACTCTGAATGAATGAGTTAGACTTACTTCTAATAACAAATATATGATTCAGCTCTAATACTACAACTGTAGGCAGCTTTATTCAAAACTAATGCATTCCACTTAAAAGGAAACTTATTTTCAATAAAATGTCTATAGAACTACAGACAAAAGGAATATTTTATATCAAATAACTCCCACTCCCACCAAATGTTGCAGTAAGAGTGAACAGAAAATATTATTTTGAATTAGAACAAAACAAAAGGGGTGAAATGGTAAAGAAACAGATTCCCCCCCATATGAGTTACTTGCAAAAAGGTGACTTTTTTTAATGTCAGTACTTGGCCCAATATTGTCTTCTGCCTGTGACTTTGTTACGTTAAAAATCTGTAATTTTAAAAGAAGCCACTTTCAAAAGGTTGGAACTGATGAAAATGTTTTGAACTGGCAAAAAAAGAGAGAATCAACAAAATTAGACAATTAATTTTCCATCATTTAATTTAGAAAAAGTTATAATTTGGAGGAGAGAGGGAAAGTTCACAGCAATTAACTTTCTATCTACCTACTGTATCAAGATCAGCTTCATTTCCGTTGTCTGAATGGTGCTGGCATCCTCTGTCCCTGGAGACAGTTCAGCTCTTTCTGAACCAGGTTCAACTGGATTTAAGAGGTATCTCTATCGTAATGTATCTTCTTCTATACACAACAGTGAGTTATGTTAGAGATACTAAGAAACAGAACTTTTGTTTTCCCCTGTAAGGAGTTGTGTTTTTTCTAGACTATAATTGGATAGCTTGAAAAGTTGACATTTTTTCCATTTTGACAGCCAAATCAATGTTATTGAAAGCGGTTTGTAGGCGTTCATGACAGCCTCAGGATTAATACCACTAGACTGCCTCAAAATGGCTGCTGTTTATAGGCAGGTAAAATAGTAATGGGATTCTGTGGATGAATTTAGGGATGCTTTAACTAGATAGTAAAATAACTGCTGCCAATAACTATGTGCAGGATCCAGTGAGCCCTTTCCTCTGCAGCCTCCATTTATTTCATTCAAGACTCACTGAAAGAATTGGAGAATAAAGTGAAATCAATACCTGTTGTATGGAACCCACAGGTCATCTTTATTTATTTATTTATTTAATGGGTTTGCATCCCACCCACTTGTCCCAAAAATATCCAAGGCAAGTAAACATAGAGAGTAAAATCCATGCTAAAATAAAGCACATGCAAACAATAAAAGAAAAAAAATGTTATAGGAGCAGACAGAAATCCATAGAAAAAAACACAAAGAACTAGAGAAAAGGAAACAGCAGCAATAAAGTCATATATGCCATTCTAATATTACTAACTGTATAAGTTAAGTGCATGAAGTGTGGGAGTGCAAGCCTAACTTGCAATGTTTTCATTGTCTACTGCATGTAGAAGGCAACTTTCCCCAAGGACAGCCTCTTATGTCTACCTGTCTTTGTTACCATGTAGTTAAATTTTGACAAGTCCTTCCCTCTTCTCACATGCTTATGCAATAGGAATAAATCAGCCTTAACATTTGATAATATGGCAATTAGAATACTGGAGACTTTACTCAACACATTCTTTGGGTAAAGATGTTCTCTCCAAGCCTCACAAAATCTAACTTGGGTTAAGGATTTCACAGTGCCCCAAATATTGTTGGACTACAAGTCCCATCACAAATCACTATTGACTTTGCTATTTTACAGAAGATTGATGTTGCAGTCCAACAACATGGGATGCCTATCCCGCCATCTCGTGGGGTGGTGTTGTGCTGAGCACTGAGGCAGACCTGAGAATGAGCAGAATGAGCCAAGTCTCACAGTGGCAGGGCCATTGTGAGACTTGGAATGGGATCTGTTTCATGTCCAAAATCTCATGAGACTGTTGGTCCTGCAAGATTTAAGATGAGAGTTGGGTAGACCTATATATATATATATATATATATATATATATATATATATAGGTCTGCCAGCTCTCTAAGCTGCCATTGCTGACCCACTTCTGTCTAAGAGGATCATCGGGCACAGAGGGGGAAACAACTCTGAGGGGGGAAATTGACTCAAAGAGAGGGAAACATTCAGTTTGGGCAGATGCAGGTATATTATGTCATCAGACATTGGGTGATGATGGATTTAACCACATTTTTGTATAATACAGCCTTACCTGCCAGATGTCTAACTAACAATGTTGGGTAGTAGCCCTCCCTGGGCATCTCCAACTTCTGGTAACCATCAGGCTCTGTAAATCTAATCTAATGGTAGATACTTGATTTACATGT
Source organism: Iguana delicatissima (assembly GCA_948472985.1). Taxonomy (NCBI): domain Eukaryota; kingdom Metazoa; phylum Chordata; class Lepidosauria; order Squamata; family Iguanidae; genus Iguana; species Iguana delicatissima. The sequence goes on from CAOKZL010001809.1 coordinate 187,436, forward strand.
TTACTTATTCATGAATATACCCTAATGAATAATATATTGTATGTAGATTTAGCTAATTATCCTACAGTATATTTGCATTAAAGTTCTGGCCAACTTATAACCCAGACATGGTGTCTTGCCTCACTGTCTCAGTACACATGGGGAGTCACAAGTTTCTCAGTCCCAATGTAGATGGCTGTGATGATAAAGAAAGTGGAGGAAGAATGTGTTAATGCAAAACTATTTGATTTATATCATTCAGGTGAAGACCAACAATAAATGTGGAGTAAAAAAAAATGTAACTGTTTTGGGCCATCAGTGGAAAAAATCCAAAAGTTACCATAGGGCAATACTTTCCTTAAGTGAAATTAAACAGTAGGCAAGGAAGCGTTAAGAAGTGTATTAATTTCATTGTGGATAAACAAAGAAACAAACAATATTTTAAGAAAGTAAGCATCAACACGGTATAGTGGTTTGAAAGCTGGATTAATACCTTAGGGGCCAGGGTTCAATTCTCCACTTGGCCAGGGAAACCCACTGGGTGACCTTGGGCGTGTCACATAAGTTGGAAATGACTTGAAGGCACACAACAACAACAACAACAACAAGGTAGGAGATGAGATGAGAAGGCCACAATAACACACTCCTATTCTGCTGAAGGAATCTTAAAAGGAACATAAAGTCATGTTACACAGATGTCAAGAGCAATTCTTTACATATTTACTCAAAGGGAAATTTCACTGAGAAAATACTACTCTGTAACTTTGTTTGGGATTGCAACATTGAAGCAAGACTCAGTCTGGCTACTGGAAGAATATCATGTACTTTATCTAGTACATGCACAAATTTGTGTAGGTTTAGACAGGGAAAAGTCATAACATTAAAAGAGAAGAGGATTTCCTTCCTTCCTTCCATCTTTCCTTCTTCCCTGCCTGCATTCAGCCCCCGGTAAAATGCATGAAATGTGCCTTTATGCACCTGTGGAAGTCAGATTGTCCTCAGCATCCTGCAGGTTAATTAGATATGGCACCAAATTATTTGGAGTTGGCTTCCTTGAAATTATAAACTCTTGTCAGAAAAATGTTCCGCCATCCTATGTTAAAGGAAGCCATTAGAGCATGTGTAATCTTTCCCTTTAAGCACTAATGAAAAGTGCTTGGCAGTTCTAGGTTCAGCTGGTACATTCATGCATCTGAGTTTTTTCAAATGGCTGTGCTGTTTTTTATTTCTTTTTTATTTCTTTTTCATTTTGCTTTTTTTTAGGGGGTGGTAACTTTCTTTTATGCCCTTACTTATAACATATTCAGGGCCATCTATGTCAGAAAATCCCCCCTATAAGATCTTACAAGTCTGAACTCATGACATTAATATAGTCAAAGATGAAAATGCACTTTCATGATCGTTCTGTTTTTACCTTCCTTTCTTTTATCTGTAAGAAGAGGTAGATATTCACTGGAAGTAGTGTGTCATCCACAACAGGAGGAATTATGTCACTTTATCTCCATAGCTGTCTGACTGAATAACCCGCATAGATAATATGCTAATAAAATGGATCTGGAGTGTACAAAATTGGATTGGCCATAAACGGCTTCCTGAAGGGAAAGTGAGAAATAAAGAAAACAATCTTTGGTTTGCATGAAGCAGTCTATGTGAGACTTCCCCCCACCCTTCACTTAACAAGAAATGTATTGTAATTAAAATAAAAATGAAATAGCTTTAAGTATCTTCTCCACAGAGAATTTATCGAGGCAATAGTCGACCTATTTGAAGCCTAGCAATTTGTATCCAATAAGATATTTATGCAAATATGTCTATTATTTCCCCAAGCAGGAAGAAGCACATCTTTTTTTCACTGTATGTACTCCTTCTTTCTTTCATAATAGAAGTTTGTAGATAATGAATCATCTCTGGATTCAGACAAGAGGTAATTTAAATTATCCTGTGTTTAGCAGCTAAGGTGGCTTAATGGTTAAGGGAATTCACAAGATCACTGTTTTGCTCTTTTGAGAGTCAGAGATTCTCATACTATCAGCACATTGGGTTTTATGCGCCATGTCTGGCATGATGATAGGCTACCTACTAAATTTTGTGAAGCTACAAAATATTGCTGATTTTTGCCAACCATATAGGATAGTAGTGGGGCTTTGCCTAGAGAAGGAGGAGACAATGGGAAATCATGAGTGGCCTCTCATACTAGTCTTATGAAATCAATCCAAGTCTGCAGCTATCATCAGCCATAGCCAGAACAACCAAAGGTGAGAGATAATAGGGACTATAGTCCAATAGCATCTGGACAGTCATATGTTTTCCATCCCTGCTTTAGACATTATAGATCAGAGAAGACTCTACCATGAAGAACTTACAACGGCAAAAAGGATGAATAAATTTATAAATATAAATATAAAAAAAGATCAATGTGGTTTTGTGCAAGGAACACAGATGTCAAATTTAATTGGTAGAGTATTAAATAAAATAAATATAATCGAAAGGAATAAACAAAAAGCAGGGATAATAGCATTGGATATATACAAGGCCTTTGACTGTGTGGAATAGCCAGCATTAAAAATAACTTTAAAAATATTGGGATTGGGTGAAAAATTTAGAGGACTGATAAATCAGTTATATTCACATAATACAGCTGTGGTAATGGTGAATGATGGACTAACTAAAGAACTTCAAATAGCTAGAGGTATAAGACAAGGTTATCCTTTATCTCAGATTTTGTTTGTGGTTATTATAGGCATTTTGGCAAATGTTATTAGAAATGATGAAAATTTGGAAGGAATTGGGACCAAGGAAAAGAATAAAGTGAGTTTATTTGCTAATGACACTTTGTTGACAAACCAAGACTCAATAAAGAAAATGAACAGAGTAAATGAACATTTAAAAGAATTTGGGGAAATGACAGGGCTACAAATAAACTGGGCAAAATCGGAGCTAATGTTTAACTATACTAAGACAGAAGAGCGAGACTTTTTAAAGGAAAGAAAAATAGATATTAAAATAATAGAAATAATTAAATATTTAGGAATAAACATTACAAAAAGTTTACAAAGATTAGAGGAAAAAAATTATAATAAATTAAGACAAGAAGTGAAACAGAAATTAGAGGAATATAAAAATATTAAGTTCTCACAGTTTGGAAGAATTGCATTAGTAAAAATGAAAATATCACCTAAGATTAATTTTTTATTTAGGATGTTACCAATAAAAGTATCAGAAACAGAATTGAAAAACTGGTGTTTATTATTGAATCATTTTTGTACTGGAGATAAGAAAGCAAGGATTAATAAGAAATTTTGGTACAGATCCCAAAAAGAAGATGGATTGGGCCTCTCAAATTTAAAATGGTATTATAATGCAAATCAATTGAGAAAAATTATAGATGGAGTCTCAGGAAAAGGGGATTTAGAATGGTTAGAGATGGAAATGATAGAAATTGATAGGAGAGTGGAGAATATCTTTTTTTGGAATCCGGTCAAGAGAGAAATAGAAAAAATAGAAAATCCTCTTTTAAAGAATATATAGAAATATGGAAGAAAAACAAGGAAAAACTAATGCTAGCTATCTCACCATTAACTCAGTAGTGATGATGGAAAAGTTCCCAATAAATTTGAGGGATGAATTAGAGAAGGAATTAAAAAAGCAAGGAATATATAAGTTAAAAGAACGGATGAATATGATGACGAATAAAGATAGAATAAAGGAGAGATTGCAGGGTACTAAGATGCCATGGTTTAATTATAGTCAGCTAGACCAGTGGACAAGGAAAAGCAATAACAAAAGATTTTAGAGAATACACTAGATTTGAACAAATGATTAAGCAAAGAGATGATATGGAAGAAAATGAAATACTGAATGGTACCACAGGTGAGATATATAAAATATTGTCAAACGATGAAGATGAAGAAGAATACCTTAGAAAAATATGGGAGGAAGGATTAGTACAAAAAATAGATATTCAAGACTGGAGGAAAATCTGGAATTACCGTCATTTTAACAATTTATCCATAAAGATAAAAGAGAATTATTATAAATTGGTTTGGAGATGGTACCTAACACCAGAAAAGTTAAACCTCATAGACAAAAATCATTCAAGGTTATGTTGGAGGGGTTGCCAAGAGATTGGCACATATATTCATATATGGTGGAATTGTGAAAGCATACAGAAATTTTGGCAAATGGTGTTTAAAGAGATAAATGAGATAAGAGAAATTGATTTACAAGTATGTCCGAGTGTAGCATTATTATCTATATTTGACAAGGTAAATTGTACCCAGACAATGAAGGAGTTAATTACAAATTTATTAACTGCAGCAAGGCTAATTATATCGAGAAAATGGAAAATTCAAGAAGATTTTCAAATAAAAGATTGGTAGTATAAAGAAGTGTGGAAAATTATGATTAATGATAAATTAACATGTTGAATCAAGGTTAAAAAAGGGATAATGAAGAGGAATGACTTTGAGGCAATATGGGAAATATTTGTGGAAAAGGCTTTAGCAAAAGAGGGAAGTGTCACACCTCCACAAGAAGAATTACAATTTTAGAAAGGAGAGTAAGCTGAAATATAATTGGCTCTGGGAATGGGTTCACATTTAAGGTTAGAGTTAATGGTTCATAAAAGGATCATATATAGTATTAGCAATAGATTAAATACAGTTGAAAAGAATAGATTTAAGAATGAAATTATTATAGCAATATTAAGTACAAGGAGAATGAGATTTAGATACATGAAATAAAAATACATAATTAATATGATATATAAAATGTTGAATAAGTATACAATGATAAAAGATCTAGAGAGAAATAGAAATATTTGTGTTGTGATCTCTCTCTTTTTCATACTTATGTTATTCATGTGGTGGTTTTGCTTTATTCTGTTATGTTTTATCCTGTTATGTATTGTTCTTTTTTCTTTATAATAAAAATAAAACAGAACCAAACCACAGAATCATAGAATTAGAAAAGACCACAAGGACCATCTTCTTCAACCTTCTTCCAGAGCAGCTGACAAATTGTTAATTTGAGAGATGGTCCTCCAATCTCTGTTTAAAAACATCCAAAGAAGAGAAGACCACAATCCTCTGAGGCAGTCTATTCTACTCTTGAACAGCTTTTGCAAGATATTCTTCCTAACCTTCAGATGGAATAACACTTCTTATAATTTGTTACCCTGATTTCTGGGGGTCCCATGAGGGACACCTAAATGCTCTTCAAATTGTACAAATTGGGGAAATTAGTCAAAGAGCACAAGTTAGCAATGTGAGAGGCAGGGTAATGTAGCGAGATCTTGAACCCAGTGTCTACAGGGTCAGGCCGAGTCAAGGAGCAAACAGATGTGAAATAATAATTGGTGTTTTATTAAAATACTGTCAAATACATGTATGCAACACACTCACACAGCTAACTATAGAAGTAAAGGTTGGAGCGGGATAGAAGGATTTTAAGTGGAGGTTTGGTATGGGAAATACTGCACCTGTCCTGAAGCCCAGGTAGTCTGAAGATAGAGTTCATGGATATGGAGGTTTTCAGTACGTGGGACTGAGGGGAAGGCTCGCCAACCAAAGTGGCAGCAAGGCGGTCCAGCAATTCAAGCAATCCAAAGAAGTGCTCAAAGTCTTATAGAGGAAATTGCAGCCGTAGGCTAGTCTGTACTTGAGGAAAACAATGAGTTTTGGGCTGGAGACACAGCCTCCGAAAGGTCAGAATTTCGCATGATTGAGTTAGGTCTGAATTGTCAATAGAGTAGCCAGTATGCAAACGCAGAGTGCTTGACGCTTGAGTATTTGGCTCATCAAGCTGCCTGCTTGGGGCAGGGAGTTCTTTGTAAGTAGCATGCATACATAATGAGGGTACTTGCCGAGACGTCTCCTGAAGTGGCAGTTTGGCTATTTCTGGCCTGCCTGTATTGTTGTTGAATATTCCAGCAATTAGTGACCGAGCCTGTTTGCGTGCTTGTCCGGGGGCCTTGCAAGCACATGGGAAGGAATGGGTAAGGAAGGCCAATTTATTGATATCAAAATGATATCTGGTGGCCCCCATGTCTGGCTAGAAACTGCGGTAACAAATTTGAATTCATTGGTTTACATTTTCTAATCTTCAGTGCAGCAGAAAACAAGTTCGCTCAACCTTCAACATTGCGTCCCTTTAGATATTTAAAGAGGGTGATCATATAAACTCTCAGGGCCTTTCCACACTAGACTGTTATAGTACTATTATTCCACTTTCAATATTCTGTGGAATTTCGGGGTTTGTAGTTTACTGAGGCCAAAGAGCTCTCTGGCTGAGAATTCTAAAGGTCTCTCCTTAAATTGCAAACCTCAGGATTCAATATGATGTTGAAAGTGGAAAACTAGCACTATAACATTGTACTGCAGAAAGGACTCTAGTCTTTTCTTCCCCAACCTGAGGATATCTTCCTAAAGCTATTCCTCATAGGGCTCAGTTTCCAGTCCTTTGTTCATCTTGGTCACTGTCCTCTGGTTGCTCATGTTACAGCTTCTCATTAGGTCCAGCAAGTTTCTTGCTTGTCTTGCAGACAATTTCATGGTCCAGAAGGTGGAAGAGGCGACAAGGGGATCAAATATTCTGGATCTGATCCTGACCAACAGGGAAGACCTTGTTAATGATGTAGAACTGGTTGGATCTTTAGGAGAGAGTGACCATGCCCTATTAGAATTTGGCATTCAGTGGGGAAGAGAAGGCAAGTGTAGCCAGGCATTCGTCTTAGATTTTAAAAAAGCAGACTTCTGTAAACTGAAGGAGCTGCTGGCTGAAATCCCGTGACCAAGAATAGTCAATGAGAAAGGAGTTCAGGATGCATGGGAGTTCTTTAAAAGGGAGGTACTGAAGGCACAGGCTAAAACTGTGCCATTAAGGAGGAAAAATGGAAGGCATCTGAACAAACCGGAATGGTTGACTAAAGAGCTCTCAGCTGAGCTAAGTATTAAGAAAAACATGTATAGGAAATGGAAGAAGGGGGAAATCACCAAAGAAGATTATAAGCAAGTAGCCAGGAGATGTAGGGAGAAGGTCAGAAACGCTAAAGCACAGAACGAACTTAGGCTGGCCAGAGACATTGAAAACAATAAAAAGGGCTTTTTAAAATACATCTGCAGCAAAAGGAAAAAGAAAGAGATGATAGGGTCACTGCGCAAGGAAGATGGTGAATTAATAACAGGAGGAAGAAAAAAGGCAGAACTCCTCAACACCTTCTTCGCCTCAGTTTTTTCCCAAAAGGATAAAAACACTCAACCTGGCGGTTGGGGAGCAGGTGAGGAAGTGGGGGAAATGCAGCACAGAATAGATAGAGAGGCAGTACAGGAATACCTGGCCACACTGGATGAATTCAACTCTCCAGGGCCAGATGAATTGCATCCTAGGATTTTAAAAGAACTAGCAGAGGTCATTGCGGAACCTCTTGCTATAATCTTTGAAAACTCTTGGCGGACCGGAGAAGTTCCGGCACTCTGGAGGAGGGCAAATGTTGTCCCCATCTTCAAGAAGGGAAAAAAAGAGGACCCAAATAATTACCGCCCAGTCAGCCTGACATCAGTACCTGGAAAGATCCTGGAGCAGACCATCAAACAGTCAGTTTCTAATTACTTAGAAAACAATGCCGTAATTACGAAAAGTCAACATGGATTTCTCAAAAATAGGTCATGCCAGACTAATCTTATCTCTTTTTATGGTAGAGTTACTTGCTTGATAGATGAAGGGAATGCTGTGGACATAGTATATCTTGATTTCAGTAAGGCCTTTGACAAAGTTCCCCATGGCATTCTTGCAAAGAAGCTAGTAAGATGTGGACTGGACAGGGCTACTGTCAGGTGGATTTGTAACTGGTTGACTGACCGTACCCAAAGGGTGGTCTCCAATGGCAGATTCTCATCCTGGAGAGAAATGACTAGCGGGGTGCCACAGGGTTCTGTCCTGGGCTCGGTGCTGTTCAATATCTTCATTAATGACTTGGATGAAGGAATAGAGGGCACGCTGATCAAATTTGCAGATGACACCAAATTGGGAAGGGGTTGCTAATACGCCTGATGACAGGATCAAAATGCAAAAGGACCTGGACAGATTGGAGAGCTGGGCCAAGGCTAACAAAATGAATTTCAACAGAGAGAAATGTAAGGTCCTACACTTAGGCAGAAAAAAATGGTGTGCAGAAATATAGGATGGGGGACACGAGGCTGGCTAACAGTACGTGTGAAAGGGATTTAGGAATCTTCATAGACCACAAGCTGAACATGAGTCAGCAGTGTGATGTGGCAGCCAAGAAGGCCAACGCAATTCTTGGTTGCATCAATGGGAGTATGGTGTCTAGATCGAGGGAGGTGTTGGTACCACTTTATTCTGCATTGGTTAGACCTCATCTTGAATACTGTGTCCAGTTCTGGGCACCCCAATTCAAGAAGGATATGGATAAGCTGGAGCAGGTCCAGAGGAGGGCAACCAAAATGGTGAGGGGCCTGGAAGCCATGCCCTATGAGGACAGACTTAGAGAGCTGGGTATGTTTAGTCTGCAGAAGAGAAGGTTGAGAGGGGATATGATAGCCATGTTTAAATATTTGAAGGGGTGTCATGTCGAGGAGGGAGTGGGCTTGTTTTCTCCTGCTCTTGAGACCAGGACAAGGAGCAATGGATACAAGCTGCAGGAGGGGAGATTCCGCCTGAACCTCAGGAGGAATTTCCTGACAGTCAGGGCTGTCCGACAGTGGAATGTGCTGCCACAGAGTGTGGTGGAGTCTCCTTCTTTGGAGGTTTTTAAGCGGAGGCTGGATGGCCACTTGTTGGGAGTGCTTTGAGGGTTTTCCTGCATGGCAGGGGGTTGGACTGGATGGCCCTTGTGGTCTCTTCCAACTCTACATTTCTATGATTCTATGATTCTATGATTATCATTCTTGAACAGGTGAGGCTAGTGTGCCCATATGCCTTCAAGAAAGACTCTACTTTTGTTGCAGCCTAGAACTGCATTGACTTTTTGTGCAGATTTCAACCATCCTATATTTGTGGATTTCATTGGTATTAGCTAAAGCTGATACAGACTGAGTGCTGATTTGGATTAAAGTTTCTTGAATTCAAGCCCTGAAAATGTAAACAAGGGTTTCATAAGATATATGAGATACAAAAACTGTAAAGCAGAAAGCTTTGTGTAATGATGTATTTGTGTATGTTACCAATATCCTAGAGTCAGCTAAGTTCCAGACAGAACACCTACACAAGTATAAACAAAGATATGAGAACATCCACCAGACTTGAATGATAATAAATTCATAGCAGGTGCTGTATAGAGGGCAGTGGTTTCTGCAACCAGCTGGCTGACGTAATCTGATGGAAGTTCAGTAGACTTGGTGTGTTTATGTTATTTCCAAGAATCTGATTGGAGGAAGCCAATGCCAATAGAAATGAGGAACAGTCTGTATCTTTGTTTTGGTTAGACAAAATCCAAGAAAATGATATAATATAAGCAGACAGGAGAAAGAATCCAGACTGCTTTGCAATTGCCAACATATGAAGAATATTGTTTGATAACAGCCATGCTGTTCCTAGTTGATAGCACAGATATGCTGATGAAGATAAACAATGCTGATAACAGGGAAAAAAGCCTAAGATATGCTAAATAGATATATTTCCAATTATGATTGTAATAGATAATCATTATGGGTACTTATAGATATGTAACAGATGCTGCTAGATATAGCAATGATTAAAGATATTAACCTTTGGAAGCCTGTGTGTTTGCAGATGCCTATTTAGAGATGTATTGCTCCTCAAAAGAAGATATGGTATTCTTTGGTGGATTTATGGCCAAGTTATATTGTTAAGATGGCAATGTTTCTCTGTGTATTAACTATACAGAGCCTATTAGAGAGATGCTGAGATAAAGATTCTCATATGAGTGTAACATCTGACTTGCCATATGCTGGAATGTAATGAATATATGATGCCTTACACACTGTGTAAAATAATGAAAGCAATCTGCCCAGACAAGACATGTTAGTGTTTCTTTTTAAGAGGAGTGTATATGGGGTGTAGTGGTTTTAGTGTTGAACTAGGAAAGCAGAGACCAAGGTTTGGAAACCAGAGTCAGACATGAAAACCCATTGGGTAACATTGGGCAAGTCATACTCTTGCAGCCTCAGAGGAGAGCAATGGCAAACCCCCTCTGAACAAAGCTTGCCAAGAAAACTCCATTATAGTTTCACCTTAGGATCACCATAATTCAGAAATGACTTGAAGCCACACATACATATGTACATATATCTATCACTACTTATAATAAATAGCCTAAAAGATTAACAGAGATTCTGCTCATTCTCCCATATAAATATCTTGAGATTCCAATAATTAAGAATGCTGATGTTAACTTTGTCGGTTTGGAATTTGCTGTAATCACAAGTCAAATGCTCAAGCAGCCAGAAGTTGAATGCTCAAGCAGCCTGAACTTGATAAAGGGACTCCAGACAGAAACAGATTAGATGACAAATTGCAAACAAACAAATACTGACTGCCTCAGAGGATTGTGGTCTTCTCTTCTTTGGATGTTTTTAAACAGAGATTGGAGGACCATCTCTCAAATTAACGATTTGGCAGCTGCTTTGGAACTCTAAATTCCTTAGTCTAAAGAAATGGGGATGGGACACCACGCTTGTGTGTAAATCCTAACTTATGCAAATTTTACATTTATGCCCTTTATTCCATCATAAACATAATTTATAAAGATGATGAGCAACACCAAACCCAAACCTGTGGTACCCCACTAGTCACTTTTCTCCAAGATGAAGAGGAAACACTGGTAGGTATTCTTTGGTTCAGTTCATCAACCAGTTATAAATCTACCTAACAGCAGAACTGTCTAGCCCGCAGTCTTTCTGCTTGCCTGTAAAAATATCATGGGAGACATGTGCACCTATAAGCAGATCCATAAGCATGGAGAACATATTATTTATTTATCCATTCATATATATCCTGCCTTTCACCAATAATGAGGCTCAAGGTGGCTAACTATATATTTAAAAACAATACAGATTAAAAATATACAAAGTCATTAATAAAAGGATAAATATAGGAGTTATTTAAAAAGCATTTTAACAATTTACAAAGTTAAAATTTAAAATTAAATCGTTAACTTTCATTAAAGAACCACATACAAACCTTAAAGACAGCACCATATAACATTTAAATCCTACACACACCGTTTTTCACAGCTTGATGGCAAAATAAATAAATAAATATATTTTTCAAAATGACTTGTTGATAGAAGGAGAGCAAATAAACAGGGAAGTGGGAGAGTTCTAAAGGCTGGATCAGCCACCAAAAAGGCCCTCTCCCTTGTTCCCCTAAAATGAGCCAGGGAAGGTGGTGAGACAGAGAGAAGAGAGTCTCCAGATGATTTTAGTGCCATGCAGGAAAACCCTCAAAGCACTCCCAACAAGTGGCCATCCAGCCTCCGCTTAAAAACCTCCAAAGAAGGAGACTCCACCACACTCTGTGGCAGCACATTCCACTGCCGGACAGCCCTGACCGTCAGGAAATTCTTCCTGAGGTTCAGGCAGAATCTCCCCTCCTGCAGCTTGCATCCATTGCTCCTTGTCCTGGTCTCAAGAGCAGGAGAAAACAAGCCCACTCCCTCCTCGACATGACATCCCTTCAAATATTTAAACATGGCTATCATGTCCCCTCTCAACCTTCTCTTCTGCAGACTAAACATACCCAGCTCTCTAAGTCTGTCCTCATAGGGCATGGTTTCCAGGCCCCTCACCATTTTGGTTGCCCTCCTCTGGACCTGCTCCAGCTTATCCATGTCCTTCTTGAATTGGGGTGCCCAGAATTGGACTCAGTATTCAAGATGAGGTCTAACCAATGCAGAATAAAGTGGTACCAATACCTCCCTCGATCTAGACACCATACTCCTATTGATGCAACCAAGAATTGCGTTGGCTTTCTTGGCTGCCGCAGCACACTGCTCACTCATGTTCAGCTTGTAGTCTATTAAGACTCCTAGATCCCTTTCACACATACTGTTAGCCAGCCACGTGTCCCCCATCCTATATTTCTGCATACCATTTTTTCTGCCTAAGTGTAGGACCTTACATTTCTCTCTGTTGAAATTCATTTTGTTAGCCTTGGCCCAGCTCTCCAATCTGTCCAGGTCCTTTTGAATTTTGATCCTGTCATCAGGCGTATTAGCAACCCCTTCCCAATTTGGTGTCATCTGCAAATTTGATCAGCGTGCCCTCTATTCCTTCATCCAAGTCATTAATGAAGATATTGAACAGCACCGGGCCCAGGACAGAACCCTGTGGCACCCCGCTAGTCACTTCTCTCCAGGATGAGAATCTGCCATTGGTGACCACCCTTTGGGTACGGTCAGTTAACCAGTTACAAATCCACCTGACAGTAGCCCTGTCCAGTCCACATCTTACTAGCTTCTTTGCAAGAATGTCATGGGAAACTTTGTCAAAGGCCTTACTGAAATCAAGATATACTATGTCCACAGCATTCCCTTCATCTATCAAGCAAGTAACTCTACCATAAAAAGAGATAAGATTAGTCTGGCATGACCTATTTTTGAGAAATCCATGCTGACTTTTCGTAATTACGGGATTGTTCAAACATGATGCAACTAAGGCATGTGTTACTGTGATCAGATCTGAATTCTCCAGGAACAGGCACAGCTGATGCACAAGCTTTAGCTGTTTGAATTCATTCCTAGCCACTACTTAAACCAAGCCTCTGGGCTCAGAGCTGAATCTATGCGTATTCCCAAACTCTGAATCTGCATTTTCAGGAGGAGTGTAACCATCTCTAACACAGGCTGAAACTGTATTCCCAGATCTGTCTTTCCACTAACCAGGAGCTCCTCTGTTTTGTCTGGATTAAGCTTCAGTTTGTTTGGCCCCATCCAGTCCATTGCCCAGCAGTGGTTTATTACAAGGACAGCTTTCTTGGAATTAAGTGGAAAGGAGCACAAGAGCTGGGTATCATCAGTATACGGCTGACACTTGACTTCAAAACTCCAGGCACGTCTCCCAGTGATTTCATGTGTATGTTAAATAGCATAGGGGACAGGACAGAACCCTGAGGGACTCCACAGGCCAATGGCCAAGGAGTTGAATTCTCTGAGAATTCTCTGAGAATTCAACACCCTCTGAGAGTGCCCCTGCCAGAAAGAATAGTACCTTAAACCCCATCCTAGAGAGGTAACTCAGAAAGATACCATAGTTGATGGTATCAAAAGCCACTGAGAGGTCCAGCAGACTGTAACCCTAACAGATGGGGTGGAATTTGGTGAAGATATAACTCAAGGGAAGCCTGCAAGAGGAGGGTAACGGTGGGATCTTTTCACCTATGTATACTGGTACTAATGCAGAGAGAAGTTCCAGTTTTAAAATAAACAAAATGCTTTATTGGAAATAACAAGCACACTCACCCAGGAAATCATACACTCTCAAGAGTCATACAAGGCTATCAGAAAATAAGGCATGAAAGGTTGGATAGAGAGAAATTTAGTGATGGAAGAGGGTAATATTTACCAGTGCTGAAGAAAAGAAACAAAGTGCAGAGGCTCAGAGAGGCATCTGAGGGTAACACAGGCTGACAGCAATGCTGACAATCCATAATGTTACAAATTGCACCTAGGACCATACCACCCTGAACCTGCCCGAGCTCATCTGATCTCAAAATGGTACAAATTGCTGTGAAAAAAAGTCAGGGTTTAAAATACCACTTTCCAAACTTTGAAGGAGTGTTTTGGCAAAGCTTAAAAAACTTTCCCATGGGACTGACTGAGTAGGAGATTGCCTTGACACCAGAATTACAGAATTTATGGGAATTGTGATAACTCTTTGAAGTTTGGACTGGTAGGGGAGGGGTGACAGAAAGGTGTCTGGGTGAGATCAAAAAGAATGGTCTCTGATTGTCTTATCTGGACCTGTTTGGAAATACAAAGATCTGAGATTGGAGAAGAGATTATGTCAGGGCCCTTCCACTTAATCATCTTTGAATTTTACGGCCTGGCCATGTCTCAGGTTGGACTGACCTGGTGACAGCTCTTCCCTGAGCACTGGCAAGTCTCAGGCTCTTTCCGCAACTCACCTTTTTCGGCGCTGGGGTGCGGTGCTCACGCAAGCCACTGCCAGAGAGAAGCTCTCATGTCCAGGGTCCTTCTGCTCTGCATGAGCTGCCTGCCAGCGCGAGAGCCCCATCTCTTCCTTTCGTAGTGCAGCCTAGGACCTTCCCAGGCTGTACTGAACCAGGAAGTGCAACTGGCCCATTTTCCGAGGCTCCCCATGCAGGGCAAGTATGCGCAGGGCCCCTGAGCGATGCGCGACCGTGCACCATTTTCAGCTTCAAGCCGGAAATGAAAAAGTGCATGAGCGGTGCCTGCCAGGCCCTGGAGCAAATGTGAGTGCATCATGTGGACCATTCCTCACATTTGCATGATGCTCAAGGGGCCCTTTCGCAAGGAAAATGCCGTGCGAAAAGGCCTCAGTCAGTATTGCTTTGATCATATATTTTCTGGCTGTAAATGTGTTTAGTTTGTATAAAAATGATATTGCCCACCAATCCTGCTATCCCACAGGATGAGGGTGTAAGGTATGGTAACACAGACCCAATACGAACAAACTCCAACTGTCCAGTTACCTGCATAGGTCATCCCCCAAGAAGACCAATATTTTTTCTGTCTAATAACCAGGCCTGCAGCAAGACTGAAATTTGGATCTAGATACTCTGCTTCATCCAGAAATCCTTTTTAGCTGAGAAGCCACCACACACCTGTCTAAAAATGGAATGTTTGAAACTGTCCTAGTTGTCCAGTGTAGTAGGATCCAGGGAAGAAATCTTACTACAGCCTCCTTTTGGCATATTGGGACCCTGCCTTGTTATAAAGAGGCATTAATCACTCCCTTTATCTATTCAGCCAATCCCTCTCTGGCTTTTTTAATGAACCAGGAAGGGCACAGAACTAACACACATGTGCTGGCTCTCACTTCTCCAAGAATCCTGTCCACAACCTTGGGCTGCACAAATTGAAAAGTATCCATCAACACTGAACAATGTTATATCCAATGGACTTATATCAACTCTGGTGTCCAAGTCAGAGTGAATCTGAGTGATTTTATATTTGGAATACTGTGTCCAGTACTGGGCACCTCCATTCAAGAAGGATGTCAACAAGCTGGAATGTGTCCAGAGGAGGGTGACCCAAATGGTGAAGGATCTGGAAGTCATGCCCTATGAAGAATGCCTTAGGGAGCTGGTATGTTTAGTCTGCAGAAGAGAAGATTAAGAGGGGACATGAGAGCCATGTTTAAATATTTGAAGGGGTGTCATGTTGAGGAGGGAGCGGACTTGTTCTCTGCCGCTCCAGAGACTAGGACAAGGAGCAAATGGATTCAAGCTGTGGGAAAGGAGATTCCACTTGAACCTCAGGAAGAAATTCCTGATGGTCAGAGCTGTCCAGCAGTGGAATATGCTGCCTTTGAGTGTGGTGGAGTCTCCTTCTTTGGAGGTTTTTAAGCAGAGGCTGAATGGCCATCTGTTGGGAACGCTTTGATGGGTGTTCTTGCAAAGCAGGGGGCTGGACTTGATGGCCCCTGGGGTCTCTTCCAACTCTATGTTTCAGTGATTCTATGGGAAATGGTGGGCAAATTCTTCACTACAAAGGAGTGGCAAATTCTTCACATGTTGAGAAACTTTGGGTAAAAATTAAAGGAAACAGCAACTACACTGACCTTACTGTGGCCATCTGCTATAGGGACCTATCCAGATTGAAAATTTAGATGATACCTTCCTAAAACAAATGACCAAATATTTGAAAAAGAGAGATATAGGAATTGGAGATTTCACCCACCTTGATATTTGTGGGAAGTCACTCTGCAAAGAGTGTAGGGTCCAACAAATTCTTCCCAAACCTTGCAGATGATTTCATTCTCCAGAAGTTACAGGAGGCAAGAAGGGGATCAGCTATTTTGGAATTGATCCTATTACCACTGTGAACTGGCCTGGCCTTTGGTGAACCCTAGATATCATTTTGATATCACAATTTGACCCTGTTCTGCCACCCTCAGCCACATGTTTGTAAGGCCTCTGAATAAGCACGAAGCTAGGCATGGCTATTATATGCTGACTCATACTTGTTTACACCAAGGCGAGCCAGAAACTGCCAGATCTGCTTTAGGAGACCTCCTGAAACAAACACCTTCATTAAGATATGCCCACTCACAAAAAGAGACCCCTGCCCCGAGCGGGCACCCTGGTGAGCTGAGAGCTCAACAGCGAAGTTAGCTGCATCTGCATACTGGCCATACTATTGTCAATTCGAACCTTAACTCAATCATATAAATTCCGACCTTTCGGAGACATTGTCTCAAGCCCAAACCTCACTGTTTTTGCCCAAGACTAGACTAGCCCACAGTCATACTTTCCCTAATAAAAACCCCCTGGCTCCGAGAGTTCCTCGGACTGCTGGGACCACCTTGGAGTGCCATCCCGCCTTGCCGTCGCTTCATTTTGCGAGCTTCCCTCGGCCGCAACACCGAGTTTCTTCTCTTCAATTGGACTTCTTCAGGACTTCGAGAAAGGTGTCGTATCACCCAATTTCCCCCAAAACTCTCATTTCCTATTTATAGTTAGCTGTGTGGTTGTGTTTTCTTAATAATCTGTCTGCTTGTTAATAAATATCATTGTTGCTACTTTAACTGTCTGACTGCTCACTGACCTGAACTTGTATTCCCGCTAAGTTACCCTGCCTCTCGCTAGCTTAAGAGAGTGCTCCAGCTAATTTCCCCATCTTTGCTTGGTTTGTTTGGTCATTTGGGCACCCCTCCCGGGACCCCCAGCTCACAGGGTAACAATTCCAACCATTAGACATGAACTGCTGAATGAAATGGAAATAGTGGGATCCTTGAATGGGAATGACCTTGTCCTCTTGGAATTTACTGTACAAAGGAAAAGGGAAGCCAAACATAGACACACAGTGAGATCCAATTGTCAGAAATGCTCAACGGGAAGGAAATTCACGGTGCATAGGAGTTTCATAAAATTGAAATATTGAAGGCACAGTTGAAACCATTCCAGTGAGGAAGAATAGTGGGAAGTGTATAAAGAAACCAGGATGGACTTACAAAGAACTTTCAGATGATCTGAGATTTAAAAGACTTGTGTATAAGAAGTGAAAGAAGAGGAAAATCACCAAAGAAGAATATAAATTAATAGCCAGTGCATGTAGGGGAAAAGCTAAAGCTGAGAATGAGCTCAGGCTTACTAGGGAAGTTAAAAATAATAAGAAGGTAAGAGGGTAGCTTGGCTTTATTTGGAGGAAGAGTAAGAACAAGGAAACAGTAAGGTCACTACATAGAAAGTGAAATGCTAACAGGGGATGGAAAGAAGAGCAATTTTTTAACACCTTATTTGCCTCAGTCTTCTCCCAAAAGGAAAACAGCACTCTAACTGATTAAAATAGAATAAATCATATAGTAAGAGTAAAACAGCCCAGAAATACATGAAAAGGCAGTAAAGGAATACCCAGCTAGTCTTAAGTGATTTCAAGTCTCCAGGGTTGGATGAACTGCACAGAAGAGCACTAAAGAAACTTGCAAAAGTTATCTCAGAACCACTGTCAATAATCTTGGAAAATTCTGGGAGGACAGGAAAAGTCCTCACAGATTGGAGGAGGTCAAATTTCCCCATCTTCAGAAATGACAAAAAAGGAAAGTTGAGCAATTATTGAACAGTCAGTTTAATATCAATAGCAGGAAAAGTTCTAGAACAGATAATGAAATAGTCAGTCTGCACATACTTTGGGTCTTTCAGTACTACACTATTATAGTTCTATTATTCCACTTTCAATATCCTACAGAATGCTAGGGTTTGCAGTTTAGGAAGGGGCATCTAGAGTTTTTAGCCATAGAACTCTTTGACCTCTATAAACTAGAAACCCCAGAATTCCACAGGATGTTGAAAGTGAAATAATAGCATGATAACAGTGTAGTGCAGAAAGGCCCCTATTCTGTTTTGATTAGGCCGTCCCTGGAGTATTTTGTCTAGATCTGCACACCCCAATTCAAAGAGGATATTGACAAGCTGGAATGTGCCCAGAAATGGCAACCAAGATGATCACAGGTCTGGAACCCAGTCTTATAGCGACTGACTGGGGCTACTTGGTATGTCTAAATTGAAGAAGAGAGACTGAGAGGTGACATGGTAACCATCTTTAATTATCCCAAGGAATTTGTGATGTACAGGCTAGCTTCATGTTCAGAGAACAGGCTTAGCAAGTGGCAAAAGCTTTAGTCAGAAATGTGCAAGCAACAAGTGCACACCTTGGCACCTGCCAAGATTAAAAACCTTATTGGATTTACAGTATTTTACATGCAGTAACATTACACATTTGCATGCATGAGGCCCTTATTTGTTGACTATTTCTGAATGAAGCTTTTGCAACCTGTTAAACCTGAACATGAAGCTAGCCTGTACCTCTGCATCCCTTGAGATATGTAAGATGTATCTTATAATGTAGAAGATGGAGCAAGTTTGTTTTCTGTTACTCCAGAAACCAGAAAAAAATTACAAGAAAAGAGATTCTACCTAAATATTACAAAGTTTTTTTCAAAAAACTATAAGAGCTGTTTGACAGCAGAATAGATAGCCACAGAAGGTGGTAAAGTCTTTGGATGTCTTTAAACAGAGTTTGGATGGGTATCTTGCAGGAGTGCTATAGTTGTGCTATAGTAGACTAGATGCCCTTGTGGTCCCTTCCTCCTCTACAATTATATGATTTTATGAACAGAGGAAAGGAAATTAAGGAGAGAAAGAGGTAAAAAAAGGTAGCAATATATGGTTGCTTCAGTTGCAGATTCATGAGCTAAGTCACAGATTGAGCTATCACTGAGAATTCAGAGGGAAGTACAGGAGACCTAAGTTAGACTTTATGAAATAGTTGGTTTTGAGGGAGCATTTTCAAGGGTAAATAGATAAATAAACTGATCATGGATCGTATGGGTAGGAAGAGAGCTTGGGAAATTTACTTCTTTGGACTATACTGCCCAGAATCCATCACCCAGCACAGCTATTAGCCATAGTCGAAAACAGCAACTTTTTCAGATTGTGGGTGGGAAGCAGAGATTTAACATTTCCAGGATTTCATCAGCTGGAGCATGAGAATTTTCTAATTAGCTGATACAGTAACCATCTGTCAACCCTGTCAGGTTTCTTGTTCCTTTCAAATTAACTCCAACTCTTAGAGTAGTAGGGAGAATGGAGTAGGTTTTCTTAGCAACCATAGATTTTTGTGAGCCTTTTGGTTTTGCAAGAAAAGTAATTGGGGTAGCTTGAACAATTCATAAATTAATGGACAGTTGCGAAAGATCCTTTAGTTTTACAAAAGACCAGCTCCCAGTGGAGATAGCAAGCAAGCAAGCAAGCATGAATGGAAGGAAAGGAAGAAGGCAGGCAGGCAGGCAGGCAGGCAGGCAAGCAAGCAAGCAAGCAAGAGAAAGTCACCTATGTTGCTGGACTCTCTCTGGGGATGTGACTATGAAGATTATCATTGTGGACAATGCCCTTGAAAAACTTACCACCATACTATTGGAAGGACAGAAAAGTGATGGGGAAATGACTCCTTAAAAACAAAAATAACACACAATTCCAAAGACAATGGAAATGGAATTTCACATTTGTTTTTGTTTTTAGTTTCTCAAAGTTGTGTGGATGATTGCAAGTGTCTGAAAAAAAAAGGAGATGTTTCCTCACTTCTCTGTCATCATCCTGACTTTGTCTTGTGAACTGTTAATTTGGAATGAGGTCCATTCAACTCAGTGAAGCCACACGGAATATCGAGATTATCTCTGGTAATGAGAGACAATGCTCTGCAAGCATTGCATGATTTCTTAATATTAATAAAGTAAGAGGTAATGATATCACATGGGGTGAATTCTCTGGACAATATCTCACTGATAATATTGCAGATGCTGTCCTTTTGACAGTGGATAAAGAAAAGCTTAAATTTAAGGGGAAAAATGCTTATCCTGGATATCTATCTCTCACGCTAGATTTAAAATTTCCTTTTGTCTGAGGTGGTAGTGATTTTTAAGAGGACTTTGCTTCATCATGCATGAATCTCATCACAATTAATCTGGTGTGACAGAAATCCCTGTATCGTTAGGCAACTGGTCTGGGTTTTGATAGTCTGTATCTATTTCAGTTTTATTGCCACGGAAATGAAATGGAGGAAGATGGTCTTCTATAGCCACAAATCAGTGGGGAATACTCTGATCAACCTCCATGTGGTCCATTCAGATAACTAAAATATTCCTGTGCTCTTGGCAGCCTTCTTGGTAGGAAGCAATCCATTAGGGTCTGAGGAGAAGAGAACAGATAAAAAGACAGGATGTCAAATTATCCTATCTTCTATCTCCTACATTCCAACTGATAAAATTGCTGTACCTGGATAAAATGTTTACTTGTAGATGTCTCTAGTCATATTCGAAAGATGACTCCCACTACAACCTACTTTACATAGTTTGACCCTGAGAATAGAGATTTGTGTGTTTATTGCCAATACTGTGATGGGAGCAACCAGAAATGAGTGGCTCTGGAAATCATCCCTTTAACATTTCAAAGGTGAAAAAAGGATTATTGTTTTGTAGTTATAAAATCCCTGTTCTTATATGAAAGGTCACTTGTTGATCCAGATAGCAGCAAGTTCTACACTACATGGTTGCCTTTATGTTATTGTATGTGAGTTTCTATATTCAAGGTATTGTCACCAATGTGAGACTAGGCTGAGATGGGACCCAGCAGTTGTGGAACTTGGAAGTTACCATTTTTGACTACAACTTACCATGATGCTTTGGGGATTCTGGGAGTTGTAGTCCAAAAAGGTGACTTTTCCAAAGGGGAAACTGGGGCAGAAGAACAACTAATAATTTAGGATTAAAAGGCAAGAAATACACAAAGAATGGGGCTCCAAACTTACTGGGTAGTGCTGTTTGCTGCCCAGGCAAAGGAATGCTGCTGATTAGATAGCATTTTTGATGTCACAGTGGATTAATTCTTCTCAGAGGCCTGCATACATGGGTTTCAGGAAAGCATGGGGGAAATCAGCCAATCACAGGTAGCATGATTGGCTTGTGGACAGGACCAGAGGGAACTTGTTGAAGTTTTCCCTCAGGTTAGAGACTGAGCTATGTAAGCTTTTCTCCCAACACTTCTCTTCACTCTGTTAAAGTATTTACTGGGGCAAGACCAAAAAGGAAGAAGGAAGACTAGAAGAAGAAGGAAGTAAGCAGCAAGAGAGCAGCTGGTGATGAGAGAGTAGTGAATGGCAGAGAGGCATGACCAAACAAGTGGCAGATGAAGGATGAGTGAGCATGCAAATGGTGGACAAAGTGGTAGATATAGACCAGCAGCAGCAGTGGCAGAACCAGTGCTTGCTGAACAGTGGTGCACACTTCCTGGAGTGGAGAGAGATGCAAAATGTAATTTTTTTTTTTTTTTAAAAAGCCTTCATAAATATTATTACTGAGAACATCTCTTGCAAGGGGTTGGAACTTCTTTGCTGTAAACTCTTATGAGGGCTCATTGGTTAACAGCAGCCCATACTCAGGTTGGATGGCAGCTGCACCCTATTGCTGGGCTTTAGGTGATGGTGGGAGATAGGTCATAGCAGTGAAAAAAGGGAGGACAGCCGCATGCAGCTGGCAGAAGGTTGGGTAGGAAGGATCTTGCTACATCCTGGGATTTGCAGTTTAGAGAGGGGCCTAAGTTGCTATGTTGATCCAGGTCAATATCAGTTTTATCCATTTGTTATCCACCAGGAGTAGGTCTTTTATGAAACTAGCTGGTCTTAATTACCCAATTAAGACCAGGGCATCTTAAAAGATCTTGCAATACAATACAAATAGCTCGAAATATTGTAAGGGACTCCAATGACCAATGGCCAAGGAGTTGAATTCTTTAGCACACCCTCTGAGAGTGCCCCTGCCAGAAAAAATAGTACCTTAAACCCCATCCTAGAGAGGCAACTCAGAAGGATATCATAATTGATGGTATCAAAAGCCACTGAGAGGTCCAGCAGACTGTAACCGTAAGAGATATATTACAAACATTGAACTTAATGAACCCCGGACTTTACAACAGCCTCGCCAATATGTGGTCAGGCCTCATGTGGAATACTGTGTCCAGTTCTGGGCACCTCATTTCAAGAAAGATATTGACAAGCCATTCCTGCATGGCAGGGGGTTGGACTTGATGGCAGTTGTGGTCTCTTCCAACTCTATGATTCCATCATTCTGTGCTAGAGGATCGTGAAAGCACACAACATAATGAAATATCAACAAGTCTGCTTTATACAGACTCTTTTTGAAAGCACTTAGAAAAAAAATGCCATGATCACTAAAAGTCAGCATCGGTTTCTCAAAAAAAGTCATGCCAGACTAATCTTACCTCTTATTTAGGAATGTGTCCAGAGAAGGGTGACCAAAATGGTGAATGGTCTGGAAGCCATGCCCTATGAGAAGTGGCTTAGGGAGCTGGATATATTTAGCCTGGAGAAGAGAAGGTCAAAAGGTGATATGATGGCTATGTTTAAATATTTGAAGGGGTGCCGTATGGAGGATGGGACAAGCCTGTTTTCTGCTGCTCCAGAGACTAGGACACAAAACAATGGCGTCAAACTTCAAGAAAAGAGATTCCAGCATTTGGAAGAACCTCCTGATGGTAAGAGCAGTTTGACAGCTGAAAATGCTGCCTCAGGGTGTGGTGGGTGTGGTGGAGTCCTCTTTGAAGCTATTTAAACAGAAGCTGGATGGCCATCTGTCAGGAATGCTTTGATTCTGTATTCTTGCATGGAATGGGATGGGACTGGAAGGCCTTTGTGGTCTCTTCCAGCTCTATGATTCTATGACTCTAGATATATACTAAAGGATTGTTATGGCATTCTAGGTTTTTGCAAAGAATTTGAATTTCCACAATGGTGTTCTCATTTTTCATTATTTTCCTTGTATTTACCTCATGTTTGTTTCAGTTTGACTTTTTAATGGAGTGGTCATCCTCCGAACTTAATAAACCAGAAATTTCACTATATACGTAACTAAGCAGACATGTGACCCATCTTTTGTTAGAGTACATATGGTTTGGAAACCCAAGGGGGGGTTATTTGATTTTTGAGTATACTGCAATGTGATGGATGTGACTTCACTAGTAATGATATTAGAAGCGTGGGGTGTGTGTGTGGAAGATGTAGGGAAATAAATATATACCTAATTAAAAAGGTCCTGTTAAAAGTACACATATGCATAAAGACCCAGATGGTAAAATCTGCTTATGAAATGCTTGTAAAGAAATATGTTCTTGAAGAGTATAAAATGTACAAAAAAAAAAATGATCCAGATTCTACAATTTGGAGTAAAACTCCACCAAACTTCACGCTATCTCTGCCCATCCTCTCTATGCACAGCCTACCTGTGATCCAGTTAGTGGCTAAGGGTTGATGGGTTGAGCACTCGCAGCATCTGGCTGAGTCTCTGCAGCTGGACCTCCTGACAACACAAATTCCTCTGGACTTCCAAAGGATTTCCAAAAACTGTAAAAGCCCAGCTGCTAAATGACTAACAGATAAGGTACTTGTACAATGACTTTAAAAGAATGTTTGCAGATGTTATTGGAGTTACGCATGTGTATGTCACCAACAAGATTCTAGCCAATATCTTCACGGAACTGAGCAGAGATGTAGCATTTTTATAAATGTATCCATGAATTGTAGGTAAGGACTATACATACAGTCAGAGTTGTAAAATTTACTGATGATAGTAGAGTAATATCTCCCATGAGGCAGGGTGAAGTAGCCACCCCAAGCACCCCACCCCTGATGTTCAGCACATATATCTGTCACCTGGGAGACCCAGCCAACCTCCCCAGTGGTTGAACAGGAATGCTGACTTGAAAAACACAGCCTGGGAGATTACTATACTTTAAAAAAAGTAATTAGTTACATATACAGTTCCAAGTATACCCTCCAGTAGTTAGAAGAAGTCCTGGTGGGACAGTGATTAAATGCTGGTATTGCAGCCACAACATTGTGAGTTCGATCCTGCAAGGGTCCAGGTTGACTCAGCCTTCCATTCTTCTGTAGGTTGATAAAATGAGTACCCAGCTTATTGGGGGCAATTAGCTAAAATACATTGGGAGTGCTTTGAACTGATAAGTGGTATAGAAATGTAACTGCTATTGCTATCCTTTCCGAAAATGAAATTATTTACAAGTAACCTGCTATCTGTAATACGTTACTTCCAAGTTCTGTTATGAGGTCTGTTTTTTTTTTCCTCAGAGGTGCTCACTAGCAAATCACTCCAAAACACAAGAAAACACTTGTTTTTAAGAAACATGAATGGTAACGAAAGTTCACTGTGTTGCTCTTGACTCAAAAGAGCATTGCCTCATATTAGCCCAAATGGTACAATGTGGACTTCTAACATGTATTTAATGTACTTATATCTGTACTTGTACCTGCTCATTTTTTTTAAAAAAATAAATGATGCAGTATTCCTTTTTGCGGATTTGATTATTCATGGATTATGTGCTGTCAGTTCTGCTGCTGCCCTATGTCATTTTTAATAGGGACTGCAAGCCTTGTGAGACTGAGAAACTGCGAACGAGGCCAGTAAGTCCCTATTTAAAATGGTGCGGGGCAGCAGTGGAGGTGACAGTAATCCCCACCAGCCAGCCACTTCTGTCTTATGAAGGAACCCTGATGCCTCAAAGGAATCCATGGTTGGTTGAATATGGTGATCATACTTTTTTGGTGTGTTAAATATGGTTTGGGAGGGCCTAGAGTTATTTACAGTTTTTCATTTTCATGGGGATCCTGTGCCCCTAATCCTAGTGAATGTGGAGGGATGACTGTACATTTATTTAGCTTGCTTCATAATGGAGCAGGTCCAATGAAGACCAGTCTGTCTAGGCTACACTGTTTGTCTGTTTCACCTGAAGATGAAAGAGGCAGCCAGAAGGGACTGTAGCATTTTGGAAGTCACAGTCCAAAAGGCAACTTTCCAAGCCATGTATTGAATAGCAATTGTTAGAAACAGCTATTAATCTAATATAAAAGCCTTACAATAGGTGTGTGTGTGTGTAGGCATATACATGTCCCTTCAATTACTATCTGGAAGGTTTCCTAGGATCAGTTTCAGTTGTTGCAGCACAAGATGTTTGATTCAGTCCATTCTGCCACCTGCCCTTGCCTATCTTGGCTGACAAGAGCAAAAGTAGACAAAATGGATGGGTCGAAATGGTGATAAGTACCTGACTTTTTCAGGCAGATCTACTTACTGCTCCTAAAGATGACCATCCTGGACCAAGAAGTATATGAGAGCTACAACTGTATTGCTAGTATTCCCTTTTGGGGCATGGTAAAACATGTGGTGGCTAGGTGAACATCAGACAATTTTGGAAGAAACATATTATCTGACACACAATGGTTGCAGACTAAGGAATGATAATGAATTAGCTTTTGTTGGTCTGTTTGATGATCTACTGGTGCTATCCTGTTGATCTTCCTAGATCTTTTGGCAGTTTTCTGATACCATTGTTCATGGTACACTATTGGATTAGCTCTGTGAGATAGGGACATGAGGCACTGTGTTATAGCACTTCTTTTCCTATCAACAGAGTTGATTCCAGAAAATGCAGTGAGAGATTCCTCTTTAGCCCCAAAGCTACTAAGAGTGCAGTGACACTGGGCTTCATTCTGTCCTGAATACAACTCAGCAAGTGCCCACAGCAGCAGCTTGACAGATATGCATGCTTGAGCAGTCAGTCCAGTCTGGGTCAGTCACAGATTATCTGAGCAACATGCAATGAGAAGCATGAGAGTGGTCTTTAACCAGTCCAAAAGTTATATCAGAAGTCCAAATACAGGAGCCAGCAAAGAATAGAATAGTCCAAAACATAATCAGTCCAAGTTCAAGATAAAATAGGAAACCAAGAAAGTACTGCTAGGCAACCAGATAAGACAGTTGTCAGCACTAAGGCTTAGAAGGAACTGCCACAATATTTATGCTCAGCTCCTTCAAGGTCACAAGTATTCTCAGTGCTAATGAGGTCAACATTTATTACTTAAATGGAGCTGAGCTTGGCATTTTCCTTTCTGTCTCTCAATGAAAGATGGAGACATGTAGTCTTAATCTTCTGTGGCCTCTGCCATGTCTTGCTGGAGAAAAGGATCCTCTGTACCTCAGCCCCCATCTCCTCAGAAGGAGCTGCAACTTCTTGGCAACTTGCCTCCTCTTCTTTGTCAGCTGGGTCCCATAATACATTTTATGCCTTATACTGTTACATTTACATGAAACTCTAAATGAGACCATTAGGAGTTTTAGGATTGGGTACCAGCACTCAGCTCTGCTTCTTCTTGTTGTCAGAGTTGGTTGAGACTGTGCAGGTTCTGGCCCATATCCTGCATGGTCATAAATGGAAGCAGAATCCCAAGACCACTTTGGACTTGTGGTTCTCAGATATGGAACTGGGTAAAATAGCTGCCCTGGATGATTTGCACTGCTCCTGAAAAAGCAGGTGCAGAGGTTTGGAGTACTCCTTGATCTGTCTGTACCCTGTCATTGACGGACTGAGTAGACTCTATGGCTCAAGGTACTTAATGCCAGATTTGGCTGCTCCACAAGCTGCAGCTTTTTCTAGACAGGGATAAACTACCCACAGTGTTTCATGCAGTGATAACTTTCTAAATAGACTGCTGAAAGATGTTCTGTGTGAGGCTACCTTTGAAGTTCTCAGACACTGCAAAATGCAGCAGCTACATTCTTCACCAGATCTACACATAGAAACCATATCACATTATTCACAAAGGAGTTGCAGTGGCTGTCACTACACTTTTGGTCTGGATTCAAGCTGCTAGCGATAACATTCAAAGTGCTTCTGACCTCAGTGCTTGATGGATTTTCCTACATATACATATTTTCCTACATATATATTATGGTCTGTGGGAGGGGGTCTTCCTCCACTTCCCACCAGTGGAAGCAAGGTACTGTGTGAGTATGTGGGGAAAGGGTCTTCTCTGCCATCATGCCAATTCTTTGTGCGTATGGAACTGAGAGAGACAGCTGCTGCTGCTAAGTGTTTATTGAATTGTGGACTGGGACATATTTTACTTGATATGGGGAAAGTAATTTTTACGCTACTGTCTCAGTTCTTTCTTTTGTTAAGCCTTGGCTTCATATCTGAAAGCTTCATATGAAATTAGCACTGAAACTATAACCAGTTACTACTAAGAAGTGCTTGGTTCTGCTTTTATACTCCCCATAATATATATGTTAGCCGACTTGTCAGTTAAATTCTAATCTATGGTTGATGATTGATGATGGTACTATAATCTTTTATTCTAATACTAACAGTTTTAAAAAAAACCCTGTGCTTTCTTGCCTAAGAAACAATATATGAGCTTGCTCTCTTCCTTCCTAACTTTGCTAGTGTTATATTTTTCAAAGCCTGAAAATGTAGTCATTCAGTAGGAACCACACATTTGCTTCAGTGACCTAAAGCAGTCCCAACTCCAGCTTAACATGCATTCATATTATACTCATTGCAGTGTTGCTGTGGTGTTTTTTTTTTAGTGCACTGCATAGGTACATTCTATTGTTTGTTTGTTTTCCCTGAAAATGACTTTTTGTAATGTATATTTTGCAGTGAGTAAAGTCAGCACAGTGTAGTAGCTTGAATGTTGGACTATGACTCTGGATACCAAGGCTCAAATTACTGCTTGGTCACGGAAACCCACTGGATGACCTTGGTGAAGTCACACTCTCTCAGCCTCATGGATCAAAGACAAATGCCTTTTGAACAAATTTTGCCAACAAAACCCCATGATAGTTTTGGCTTAGGGTTACTATAAGTCAGAAAAAACTTAAAGACAATTTTGCAGTGAAGTAATTACAAGAACACATAATGTAGATAAGATGCATTTGCTCATTGTAGTATAAGCTTACTACTTTTTAAGACTATAGCTTCCAGAATCTATCTTCCAGTAGTAATGCTGCCAAGGAATGCTGAGTAGTCCAAAAAAATAAAATTTCCAAGGACTGGTTGTAGCAACAGAGGCCATTGATGCACTGTTATAGCGTTATTATTCCACTTTCAACATCCAATGGAATCCTTTGAGAACCTCCCTAAACTGCAAACCCCAGGATTCCATAGGATGTTGAAAGTGGAATAATAGCACTATAACAGCCTAGTGGAGAAATGGCCGGAGAGGATGTGGGAAAAGAATCTTAGCAGCTCAGAATGAACAGGTTGCTGAAAAGTGCTTTTAAACTCATCCTCATAGCTGGATCCACAGGTTGAAGCACTCGTCTAGGAGTGCATGTGATCAGTTTTGGCTGCTTTGGCAGGTATACCAGTTTCTCCTGTGGATGCCCTGATAACTTCCTGCCTAGAGTACTACAAGTGCTCTGTATAAAAGTAACTTTGAATGTTGCATTAGTTTGAAAAATAATTGTTATTATCCTAAGAAGAAGCTGAAATGTACTAAGGGTTGTAAAGAGCTGAAAATCATCAGTGTCCCTCTCTGAAGGCTCTTTTATATTATGTTATTTAGATCCTGCCTTTTCCCCCGAACTGAGACTCAAGAGAACTTTCAAGAGGACAGCATACAAACATGTCTGTGCATCAGGCCTGATGTCTGGTAAGCACAGGGCCATGCTGAGCTCCTAAAGCCTGATGCACTCATTTGAACACAGATCTGTTCCTTACCACCCAAGTGATGATTGTTTAACTGGGGTAAAGTGAGTAAGATCTCAGGGCTCACGTGACACATGGAGAGCAACCAAGTGCTATCATTTGCTATTGTGATGGACAATACTGAGCTAGCTTAATAAGTAATCTGAATTGGTTTAGACAGTTTCCATAAACCTGCAATCTACTGCTTTGGTGTAGGTAGGAGAGAATGTAATCCTACTATGAGGGGAAAATTACTTTTTTTTCCGTATATGTGACACTACTCAAAATGTGGCTAGTACAATCACATGCTATACTAATGCATTTTTTGAAAAAAAAATACTGTCAGAATTCATCATGCTGTGTTGTGTCAACAAAGCTGAGTTCTTTTCTATTCCTGCTGGCTGTTCAAGGAACCACCAGTATAACGAGAATGTCACAGAAAGTGATGTCAGCGCTTAGTGAAGCTTTTGAGAGTATTTCAATTTAAGAGAATGGTTGAAGGCAAAGAATTGCAAGACTTCACACTAAAATGGATCGAATGCCCACCTTTTAAATTTGTTTTAAAAATAACATTTCTATCTGCCAGATTTATGAACAGCATCTTGAAAACCTGACTGCAATGTGCAAACATACAAATGGGTAAGAAAGCAAAGCAGAACTATTTATATGGACTTGTTCTCTCACTACTTATCTCCAGCCCCATGGTTCATTTGTTAGCTTTTTAGGCTGGGCCCCCTAATATATTTTAAAATGGATTTTAAAATGACGCACACATTTTTGTTTCTTTTTTCTTTTTCAGAATGTTAGTTTCAATTTCTTTTCTTTTCAATCGATTCAACTACACTACATTTTTAATAATCATTTAACCCATACTGGGGCCAAACAGAGGCCAATTAAGAAGTAGCGCCCTTCCTTCCTTCCTTCCTTCCTTCCTTCCTTCCTTCCGTCCGTCCGTCCGTCCATAAATTTTACCTACATACAATAAAAGCTAAAGCAAAACATGTAAAAAGAAAAAAGTATACAAAGAACACACACCTAAGCCAATGAACTAAAAAAAACCCTGCAAGTAAATCTACATATATACGCATATATATATAACTTACTATTTTTTCTACAGTTGTGTATCTCCTACATTCAAACCTCTCTCAGTGACCTATATTTTGCACTTCTCTTTGTCAATTCATATTACCTCAAATTGTCAGTTCACCTTAATTTTTTTGCCCAAGAAGTCCATCAGAAGCTCATCTATGAGCGTATAATAATTTTGCATATAAATATTTTCTCATAACTCCCACCCAAAGGTTCATCCAACAGTCCTAGAAGAAACAATTCAGGTTTTAATTATATGTCAGTTATTAAAATTATCTGCATCAAAATATCTATTTGAATCCAGTACTTTTTGGCCTTATCATATGTCCACTACATGTGGTAAAATGTCTCTTCACATTTCCAACATATATTTGAAGTATTTTTATATATTCTAAACAATTTTGGAGGGATCATATACCAATGGTACTTCATTTTGTAAAGGTTATCTTCAACATAACATAAAGTAAAATTCAATCCTCTCAACCACATTCTTTCCCATTGTTCCATTTGTATACTATGTCCATAATTCTTAGTCCATTTCATCACATAATCTTTCACTTATTCATCTTCCATATCAAATTTCAATAATATTTTATACCTTTTGGCAATCATTGTTTGTACATAGTTACAATTCAAACTCTAATGTATTTGTCTCAAAACCATAATTACTTTTATCTTTGTTAAATCTGTCAAATAATTTCAAGTAAGAAAACCACTGAAAGCTATGTCCTCTGCCAGTAACTGTTTGATTTAATTATTTATTTGCCTTGGTAATTTCCCAGCAAATCCTGATACCATTTCACTTAGACTTTTACTTCCTTTATATAAAATGCTTTTTCTTGTGCTGAGAACCACAGACGCATTTTCTGACACAAACTGGATCTGCATCTAGTCCAGATTTTCAGAATGGCATGCCTCACGCAATGATTATTATAATCTGCATTATCATGTCAAACATATCTGTGCCATCGAAAGCACAGTTCATGTACTTCTAGTTGCAATAATCTTTTATTTCTCAGCAACATCCATTCTTTAAACCTTAAACAGGAAGTTGCAAGATATATTTTCAAATTCAATAACTCCAAATCTCCTTATGACTTTGCATTTTTCACTACTTTAAATTTCAGTCTTGTTTTTTCCCTTTGCCCAATGGCTTAGATAGGCCCTTCTGCCATTGTTTAAATGGAACACCATTTGTCAACAATGGTATAGCCTGAAATAAGAACATCATTCTAGGTAAAACGTTCAATTTTTTTCCACTGAAATTCTTCCTAACAAAGACAAATTTCATTTTTCTCATTTCTGAAAGTCCTTCTTAGTTTCATTCCACATCTTAACTTTGAAAATAATATATAATTCTAGTTGGTCATTGTAATATCTAGATATTTCACGTTGTTACCCTGATCTCTGGGGGTCCCGTGAGGTACACCTAAATGCTCTTCAATTTGTAAGTTGGGGAAATTAGTCAAAGAGCACAAGTTAGCAATGCGAGAGGCAGGGTAACGTAGCGAGATCTTGAACCCAATGTCTACGAGGTCAGGCCGAGTCAAGGAGCAAACAGATGTAAAATAATAATTGGTGTTTTATTAAAAATACAGTTAAACATGTGTATGCAACACACTCACACAGATAACTATAGAAATAAAGGTTGGAGTGGGATAGAAGGATTTTAAGAGGAGGTTTGGTGTGGGAAATACTGCACCTGTCTCGAAGCCCGGGTAGTCTGAAGGTAGAGTTTGTGGATATGGAGGTTCTCAGAATGTGGGACTGAGGGGAAGGCTCGCCGAACAAAGGCGGGATGGAAGTCCAGAGCAATCCCAGCAATTCGAGCAATCCGAACAATCCAAAGAAGTGCTTAAAGTCAGTGGTTCTTATAGGGTAAATTGCAGCTGTAGGCTAGTCCGTACTTGGGGAAAACAATGAGTTTTGGGCTGGAGACACAGCCTCCGAAAGATCAGAATTTAGCATGATTGAGTTAGGTCCAAATTGTCAATAGGGTAGCCAGTATGCAAATGCAGAGTGCTTGACAGTTGAGTATTCGGCTCGTCAAGCTGCCTGCTTGGGGCAGGGAGTTCTTTGTAAGTAGCATGCATACATAATGAGGGTACTTGCCGTGAGGTCTCCTGAAGCGGCAGTTTGGCTATTTCTGGCCTGCCTGTATTGTTGTTGAATATTCCAGCGATTAGCGACCAAGCCTGTTTGCATGCTTGTTTGGGGGCCTCGCAAGCATGTGGAAAGGAATTGGTAAGGAAGGCCAAATTATTGATATCAAAATGATGTCTGGTGCCCCCCAAGTCTGGCTAGAAACTGCAGTAGCAACCTTCTTCTCAATTCTAAAAATAGTTTTCTCCATCAGTTCTTCATGTTTTTAGTTAACACTCCATGTTTTGTTTATTAATCTTAAATCCTGATAAATCCACAAATCTTTTAATTTTCCCATTAATCTTTGTTCACCCTCAAGTGGGTTTTCCAAAGCAATCAACAAGTTATCAGCAAATGCCCTTAATTTATATGCATCTCTTTAATCTTTATATCCCTCATCTTTTCATCTTGACTTACCTCTAGTGCTAAAATTAATAAAAGTTGTGACAATGGACATCTTGTCTTATCTCCTCTTATATCTCATGTGGCTTGGATAACTATTATTTGAGCTTTCGCCATAGAATAAATCAATCTAGTCCATTTAATAAAATTGCCTCCAAAGGTATTTATCTCCAAACTCTAAATAAAAAGTCCAGTTCAAATTGTCAAAAGTCTTTTCTGCATCTAAATTTATCAATGCTGCCTGTTTCTCATTGTGTCATTCTAAATAATCCCATATATTTATTACATTTTTAATATTATTTCTCAATTGTCTTTTAGGCAGAAAAACCACATTTGTATTCATGTATAAAATTCTGAAGAATAATTTTTGATCTTTCAGCTGATATTGCTGTGAACAACTTATAGTCATTGTTCTACAATGATGTTGGTCTATATTTCTTTTGTCGATGTCAAGTCCTGATCTTTTTCTTTTTAACTGTCATAACTCACCACGCAGAGGACTCAGATGAGGAGGAACATCCAGATTGCCAGGAAGCTACAACTTTCTGAGTTCAAGGAGATATGGGTTGAAGCAGTGGAGGATCCTGTTCCCCATCAACACATGGTTATAGATGCTGAAAGCGACACACTCTTTTCATTAATAGATGAAGGGGAAAATGCTGACCTGGTGCCATTTAAGTAAGAAACACTGACCCAATTAGCAGTAATGAGATACCTGTGACTTTAAAGGAGCTGTTCATAAATATTGTGACAGTTGCCTCCTAGCCTTAGTGCTAATAACTGTCTTATCTGCATGCCTCTCATATTCCTCTTTTGCCTCAACCTTAGATGGATGCATTTTTTATTATTCTGCTTAGCCTCTGATGGCTCATGTACCTAGACTTCTGACCTTCTGATACAACTTTTGGACCAGATAAAAACCACCCTTCTGCTTCTCCCTTCATCTTGACCCAGACTGGACTGACTTCTTGACCACTCCTACATACTAATCTGATGCTGTGCTCAGGACACCAACTCTGATGAATCTTTCCAGTTTGCAAAATAGAGTTCCTCATCTGATGTATTGGCAATAAAAATTCATCTTCAAAACATTTATAGTAAATAATAGGCAGGCTGTCTGGTCTTGATGTCTTTCCTGTAGAAGTCTTTTTGATAACCTTTCTTTCTTTCTTTGGGAGGATGAGGAAGAAAAGAAATAAAAAGAATTGTTTATTTGCAGCAATAACCTTCCCAGGGATAGTGTCCTAGGCTTGTTTTGGCATTTAAATGTTGTGAAGTTACTTAATTTTTCTCCCCAATATCTTATTAATATACATTCCTCTTCAACTTTTGGAGGAAATATTTTTTTAAATGATGGAATCATTAGCTCATCTTTGGATAATAGGTTATGTTCACATAAAACAACTGTTTTTACATGAGAATTATCTCTACATAGAGGCCATGAAAACAGCAGTAGCAGTATTCTTCCCATCTGGAGCCATGTCACAGCAAAGACATCTGAAGAAGGATGTTACATCAAAACAGAACATTCTCTCAGGCCCCACAATGCACTTGGAAGGACACCCTGCTTGTCACATGGTGGACCATATCAAATGCATCACAGGGCAAATTAGATGGGAACAATGACCCAAAAGTAAAAAAAGAAATGTCACCCAGTGCCCCCCTGCTGCCACACCACTTCTATTTTAGTAGGGCCTAATCTTCACCTCCTTTTTAACAGCAAACATTATAGCAGCTCATCAGTGATGCCTCCTCAAATGTTCCTGTGCTGTGCATCTACCTCTGACTGCACTCCTCCTGCTATAGAAGGGGGAGGGGGAGATAATGAGGAGTATAGCAGAAGGAAGGAAGAAAGGAAAGAAGGAAGGAAGGAGGGAGAGAGCGAGCGAGCAAGCGAGCAAGTGAGAGAAGGAAGGAAGGAAGGAGGCAGGCAGGCAAAAATCTTCTTGGAAGTTCAGAAAGGGCTCTTGCCAAATTATAGTTTGCTGTTGTATGTCCATGTATACCATGGGACCACAATTATGGAAAGCATAGTAATTTCTTGCATACATCTTATTCAAAATGTAATAGGACATTTTGTGCAGCCAAGAAAAATTTCTTAGTTCATGAATGTAATATAGATTTTTGTAAGATATGTATATTATGCCCTAGAACTGATGAAACATGCATCAAAGAGAGGCTGTACGTTGATTGAACAGTTCCCAAAACCACTTGGCAAATCATTTTTTTAGCAAAAACAGCAAGGGATATGGGACAAGAAAAAGAAGAAAGGGGAGGAATGCGAGTCCAGATGTGGCTGTACCTTTTAGCCTTGCTCAGATATTTTGTTATCCAGTTTAAACAAACAGGATGAGGGGAGCATGCTGGCCTCACTTCCATCATCACTCTTCATCTGTGGAAACTGATGAATGAAGAGGAGAACACCCCCTCCCCATACATGGAGATTGTCCGTGGAAGCTGGGATCCTGAAAAGTTGCTGATTTCTCCATGCTTTCTCCATATATAGTTTATCCATGTATAGTGCAGGATCTCCTTTTCAGGCTGTCACCCTCCACATAAAGAGGTTGTTGCTGAAGGAAGGGGTAAGGGTGATGGAAATGGGTGGAGCTAAAATTCTTGTCTATTGTCTGAATAACAGGACACTCAGCTAGGGCTTTTTGTTAAGCATATTACTGGCAAATGGCTCAGGATGGATTTTATTATCTTCCTGAGTGGGATTAAAGGGCTAGAAAATAGCTAGCACTCCCCCCACCACCACCCCAGAATATTCTAAATGGGGTAAAGCTGCACTCCTTTGAGCTGTGTGAGGTAATGACAGATGTGGTTTAGGACCTAAGAATGAGTGAGAATTTAATTGACTTCCCATTTTATATAAGCATATCCCATCCATAACTCCAAGAATGAAGCATAGACAAGAATGAAAATTGTTATTAGAAATGTATACATTTCCAAGCTTGTGATGCAATTCATAAACCAAAACTGGAAAATGCTCTTGGGAAGTATGTATACATTTGAAAACTGTGCACAAATACTGTTTTGTTTACACTGTCCATATAGGGGAAGAAAAAACTCACAATCTGAGATGGAGCATTGTTAAAAGAAGCTTGGTGTACAGGAGGAGAACCTCCATGAGATGGAACCTCACGGATCCATCTACTCGATTAGGAAATGAAAGAGAGAAATACAGAGATTAGCTGATGACTTAATTGTTCCAGAGATTTAATATGGTGCAGTGGTCTTACTGCCTTCTAGGAGTGCAATGCTGTCTGCATCCACCTATGTTGCAGTCTGCATTTGTAAATAGATCCAAATCCACTGTAACTCTCTAGATCATTCCTCCAAAAAGAACTCAAAACCAAGTAATACTGTCTCTGGAACTTCTTATCACTTGGAGAAGTACAAAATGTGGAACAATTTTAACCAACTCCTTTGGGCATATCCAGACCCTTGAAATTGCTTAGCTTTTTGAGTCCTGGCCTACATTTTGAAACATATATGCAAAACATTCTACATGTACATCCACAGAGCATAAAGCGTGAAGCATCCCCAGGCCAAGACTTTTTAAAAGCCTTAGTGGCTTTTTATATTAATGACTTCATTACTAAAAAAAAAAAATCTTCAGCTATAGTGAAGGTTTCATTCCAACAAAATTGCACATTCACAAAGAAGTCACTTTCACATTTCACATCTTCTGGGAAACTGGAGAGTGTGTGTGTGTGGGAGATCATGAGCATCAATGACAAGTAAAACTTTTTAATCTGAGCAAATTTGACAAGTTGAATGCCAAAATGAAACTATGCTACCTTTGGAAGGAAATACTACAATCATGCATCACCCAGGAAGCTGTGGATTCTCTGGAAGAAAAAAAAATTAGCCCCTGATAAAAAATGATGGAGAGCATGGCCCTTATTTATTTCTCTTTTGTGGCATAGCTTTGAAACTGTGGCTGAGAAGATTTTCATAAACCATATTAATAATCTATCACTTGCAAGCATTCAAATGAATGCAGATATTTAAATTCACTCCATCAGAATGATAAACATGACAAAGAAGTCATTTGTTTCTTGCTCAAATGAGTTGCTGATTGGAAATGTCAATCTGAATTGACAATGATGGCAATATTGTTCAAACCATTTTCTTCCCTCCTGCCACACCCCCAGACAATGAAATAGTTTATATGTATGTTGCATTAAATAATAAATATTTGAAGGCAGACAGAATAAAATTCATTAGAAACACATGTCTACACTAGAAACTAGAGATGGGAGAGCTTACCTTTTGGGACTTCCTCAGTTCCTTAGCCATCATGACCAGTAGTCATATTAGCTGGGAATTCTGGGAGATCTCATCCAAAACAATAATGTTTCAAAACTTTGCTAAAAACTACACACACAGTATTGGGACCTGTGGGTGGTTTAGTGGAGACATATTGGCACTTCGTGCCTATAACAATGTCCCAGTGCTAGGGAAGGTGGATGCCAGCTAAACAGGGCTATCCCAAACCATGTTGCTGCCTGAGGGAGCAGCAAATTGCTCTCTCCCCAAGCACCCCCCCTGCATAGTACCAAACCTGACCCATGTTACTGTGGTCATATGAGATAAAAAAATTTCATGATCACCATGGATACTCTAGAATAGGTGTGACATGTTCTCATCCCTAGCAGCAAAAATACAGTGAGGCAAATTAAAAAAACAATTGGCTGCTCTTTCAAGAAACCAGAAATCTGCTCCCTGAGGTGGCTGTCTCACTTTGTCTAATATTATGGCTGGTCCTCTATCCACACATCTCATTTCTCTGACAGATAAAGCTTCCTGTTCAAGAAACATTCTTCCAATATCAGAAATGCAAAGCCATACACCATAGGTTTAAATATACATGCCAAACATTTTACATGTGTTATGGTCCTCTGGTCGAAACTTTCAGTCTTCAGTAGGTTTGTATATCAGTGGCTTTATTCCTGCAACGTTTCCCAGGATGTGTGATTTCTTTCCAACAAAATTTCACATTCATGAAAGTGCCTTTCATCCTTTGGTCTCTGCAGGGGAACTTGGTGAAAAAAGAAGCTGTAGACTATATGACAAGCAAATCTCTTTTTAATCTGAGAAAATTTGACAAGTTGAATGCAGACATCTGTGTTACATGTGGAAGGAAATATAGCATTCATGCCTCACCTGGTGAGCATGGGGTTCACTGCACAAAATGCAAGACCCTAGATAAAATCTGGGAGAAAACCCATCGCCCTTATTTATTTCCTCTTTTGATGTGCCACTTTTGAGACTAAGTCAGGCAAGATGCTCATAAGGCATATTAATAATCTATCATTCACTGGAGTTAGAATAAACTCAGATATTTAATTCAGTATGAAGACTGGTAGAAATGGATGCTAACAGAACCCACACAGGTGTTCTATAAAGACACAAGGAAGAAAGTAGATGAAAGGGGATCCCAGGAGATGGTACCAAGGTTACAGCAAAGTCATCAAAAAGAATTACCTATAGTAATTCTCACTGTGAGAGCCAGCATGGTGTAGTGGTTTGAACATTGGACCATGACCCTGGATACTATGGTTCAGTTCCCCACTTGGCAATGGAAGCCCACCTTGGGCATGTCACACACTTTGAGCCCTGAAAACCCAGTGATAAGTTTGCCTTAGGGTTGCCATAAGTCAGAAATGACATGAAGGTACACAACAACAACAATAACATCAACAATCACTGCAGGGATCAGCATCCTTTTGGTGAATTGCCCATACCACAAACACCAATGGTAGCCTTTAGCAGAGAGTTGGGCAATCATTTTGAAACTGAAGACCACATTTCCTTGTAGGAAAATGATAGTAAGTTTCCTTGGAGGGGCCTGATAACAGCAGTTGGAGGACTAAAACTGGCTAGGTCAAAATTGAGTGTGGCTGAAGTCAAAGTTGGACAGCAATACTACATCCCCCTCCTTCTCAAGCTTTCTGTCCATTCTCTCTGTCCTTCCTCTTCACTCACATATCTCTTTTTCTTCCTCATTCATTAATCCATTTTAAAAGAAATATGTGAATCCTGCCCTCAACGTATACTCTTCACTTAAAAAAAAATATCCCTCTGTCCACTTAGAAGCAGCTGAAATGAAGGCACCACATCTAAATTAGAACAGGAATAATAAGTTTGCTCTGGAGCAAGTCCCACCAGAATATGGCAGCTGCTAATGAGTAGCTGCTACTGTTTGGTGGCATCAGCTGCCCTCCTTACTCTACAAACACAGAATTAAAAAGGCTTACGTATGTTAAGATATTGGAAGGTATCCTATAGGTGGAGGGATCAACTCTTATCACTTCTCACATTTTCTCAAGTCTTTTCTTGGTGACAGTGAAGCAAATGATGACAAACTATCCACATCAAATTGTTCTGTGAAAAACAGTTATAAACAACTGGTTACAATGTCAAATACCTGTTGCTTTTAGAGTGATGTGATGTCTGGTGGCAATTTCTATGTTTATCTTAGAATCACCTTACAGCTCAAATCTCAGGCCATTTCCTCACTAGATGGTTATAGTGCTATTATTCCACTTTCAACATCCTATAGAATCCTGGGGTTTGCAGTTTAGGGAAGGGCTTCTGAGGATCCCTTTGAGGCCCCTCCCTGCAAACCCTAGGATTCCATAGGATGTTGAAAGTGGAACAATAGCACTATAACTGTCTGGTGCAGAAACGGCCTCAGTGTCCCATGGAGTGGGGGCAGGGAGGATACAACATCATAGGATGGTAAGAAGGAGGAAGGGTGTGATGAAGTCGTTAATAGTTAATGGGCTTTCAAATAATACTTGATATTTTTACAGATTTTGAAATGCATTTTTTTAAAAAAGGAAGACCCGATTAAATTGCATTCTTTGATAATGCATTATAGATAATTTGCACTAGATATCATTTCCATATCACAGAGATTCTAGACTTACAACATTATTACCCAAAATTAATATTGTATTTTCTAGTTAACTCCATGTTTCATATGAAGCTGGGGAGGGAGAGAAATAAAATGATGTGTGTGTTATCTGTGTCTTTTCATGGTGACTGTTTTTGGCTAAGATGTATAGGTCTTGGAGTTCAAAATAGCTGCAGTGGAATTATAAGGTGAAACAATTTACTGAGTAGGTTGAGACCTTTTTTTATTGACACTAGTGCTAAATGAAACTAGAATTGTATTTATCAATGTCTGTACTGAGATCCACATCATTTAGATTTACCTGTTACAGTGTGATTCATTTTAAGAGGTGACATGATAGCTATGTTTAAATATTTGAAGGGATGTCATATGGAGGATGGAACAAACTTGTTTTTTGCTGCTCCAGAGACTAGAGCACGGAACACTGGCTTCAAACTTCAGGAAAAGAGATTCCATCTTAACATCAGAAAGAACTGAATGGCCATCTGTTGGTAATTCTTTGATTGTGTATTCCTGCATGTCAGGGGGTTGGACTGGGTGGCCTTTTTGGTCTCTTCCAGCTTTATGATTCAGTCATTCACTACATAGCAAAACAATACACTTTTACCTTTTGTTTTTCCATGCCTCCCATTTATCCAGGCTATTTTTCCTCCTGTGGTATCTTCAAGTATATTTGATTTTGGAGAAGGAGTAGTGAGTGTTAGAGCATATGTGTTGCATGAAGAAGGTCCTAGGTTCAATGCCTGAATCCTACCTGAAACTTTGGCTAGGTGAGGGTAGTTAATGTAAATAATACTGCATGAACTGAGCAAGGACCTCACTCCTATGTTATTTTCCTTTAAAGAAGTTGGGGGGGGGGCAGGAGAACAGAATACCTTGGAAGGCAACTTAATAACCTAAAAATTACAGATTTAATGGACCACTCATCCAATGCCGGTCATAAGTCACAACTACTTCAGATGTTCTTAAGAAGGATTAAAGTAAAAAAAAGCTATGACATGTTTAATATACAGGTGGTAATGCAAATTGCTTTTGCTTCATTTAGGTATATCTATATGAGGATATTTTGTTTGGGAATTATCTAAGCCACATGCAGAAATCTTTTTAGACTGCTAACAGTTTTTCTCAAAGAATGGAGGTGAAAGGAATGGTAGGTGGCAGTTTTTTTTCTTCCAGTCAGGTCTCTAGTTGAGCCATATCCGATGTCTGTTCTCCCTATGATGCCATTGCCGAACCAAAGGAAAGCAGAGATGGTGAACTGGGTAAACACAACACTTGACTATTGTTTTCAATTTTTGGTTGTCCCTCACAGTAAGTTACCATCCAATTCATAACTGGCAAAAATATGAGGAACATTTTAGCAATTGTCAGAATGCAATGATTTTTTTTTAAGGATTCATGGGAATTTGCTGTTTTCAACAAGAGCCCCAGAACTTCTTTTTGGGGTTGCCATTTATCCCTTAAAGGCTCACAGAATGGTGTTATGCAATGGTGCTGTGTAAATTGAAGGGGGCTTTAGGAGTGTGGTGGTGTGAGAAAAGACAAAAATAAAGGAAACTGTGGAAGAAGAACCAAATCACTGCCACTACTGCTGTTGTAAACAGGGAGCTTCCCCCATGAATGTTTCAAAAAATGTTATTGTGCCTCTAAATTGCCCCAGTTTCAGAGTCTACTTTTTGTTTCCCATCAAAGCCTTAAAGCTAGAAATATAAATACACTTCTGGCTTCCCTCTGATTTCAGTTCTTTGTTTTTGAGTAACATCACAGTAAAAAGGGCTTTTTAGATACGTCTGCAGCAAAAGGCAAAACAAGGAAATGATAGGGTCACTGCATGGTGAAGATGGCCAACTAGTACTAACAGGGGGCAGAGAGAAAACAACACCTTCTTTGCCTCAGTTTTCTGCAAAAAGGAAAAAAAAAGTACTCAGTCACCGAGGTGGGAAGCAGGTGGGGAAGTGGCAGAAACTCAGCATAGTATAGGTAGAGAAGTAATACAGAAATACCTGTCTACTCTAAACGAATTCAAGTCTCTAGGACCAGATGAACTATACACAAGGATATTAAAAGAACTGGCAGAAGTAATTTCAGAACCACTGGTCTTAATCTTTGAGGATTCTTGGAGAACAGGAGAAGTCCCGGCAGATTGGAGGAGGGCAAATTTTGTCCCAATCTTCAAAAAGGGAAAAAAAGAGGACCCAAATAATTATCCCAGTCAGTCTGACATCAATACCCAGAAAGATTCCAGAGCAGATCATTAAGCAGACAGTTTGTAATTACCTTATTTGTTGGTATATAAGACTCCCTTTTTTTCCTGAGAAATACTGTTAGAGTGCGTCTTATACACCAGTGCATCTTCTGTGCTGGCAAACAGTATTTGCTGGTGTATAAATGGGGCACGTCTTATACCGTGGTGTGTCTTATATGCTGGTAAATACAGTACCTCAAAAGCAATGCTATGATTACTAAAAGTCAACATGGGTTTCTCAAAAACAAGTCATGCCAGACTAATCTTATCTCTCTTTATGATAGAGTTATGAGCTTGATAGAAGAAGGGAATGCTGTGCATGTAGCATTTCTTGACTTCAATAAGGCCTTTGACAAAGTTCCCATAATATTCTTGCAAAGAAGCTAGAAAAATATGGTCTAGACAGCAAATATGGGCTAGACAGTACTACTGTTAGGTGGATTTGTCATTGGTTGGCTGACTGAACCCAAAAGGGTACTCACCAATGGCTGCTTTTCATCCTGGAGAGAAGTGACTAGTGGGGTGCCACAGGATTCTGTCCTGGGCCCAGTGCTATTCAACATCTTCATCAATGACATGAATGAAGGAATAAAGAGCATGCTGAAAAAATTTGCAGATGGTACCAAATTGGGAGGGGTTGCCAATATGCCAGAGGACAGGGTCAAAATTCAAAATTACCTTGACATATTGGATTGCTGGGTGCAAGACTAACAAAATGAATTTCAACAGGGTGAAATGTAAGGTCCTACACTTAGGCAGAAAAAATAGAATGCACAAATATAGGATGGGGGGACACGTGGCTGGACAACGGTACTTGTGAAAGGGACCTAGGAGTCCTAGTAGATCACAAGCTGACTGTGAGTCAGCAGTGTGATGTGGCAACCAAGAAAGCCAGTGCAATTCTTGGTTGCATCAACAGGAGTATGGTGTCCAGGTCAAGGAAAGTAATAGTACCACTCTATTCTGCTTTGGTCAAACCTCATCTGGAATACTGTGTCCAGTTCTGGGTACCATATTTCAGGAAGGATATTGACAAGTTGGAACATATCCAGAGGAAGGTGACCAAAGTGGTGAAGGGTCTGGAAGCCATTCCTTATGAGGAGTGTCTTAGGGAGCTGGGTATGTTTAGTCTGCAAGAGAGAAGGTTAAGAGGGGACATGAGAGCCATGTTTAAATGCTTGAAAGGATGTCATATCGAACAGGGAGTGGGCTTGTTTTCCATGGCTCTAGAAACTAGGGCAAAGAGCAATGGATTCAAACTACAGAAATTCCACCTGAACCTCAGGAAGAACTTCCTGATGGTCAGAGCTGTCTGGCAGTGGAATATGCTGCCTCAGAGTGTGGTAGAGTTTCCTTCTTTGGAGGTTTTTAAACAAAGGCTGGATGGTCATCTGTTGGGAGTGCTTTGATGTGTGTTCCTGTATGG
This sequence comes from Iguana delicatissima, assembly GCA_948472985.1. Lineage (NCBI taxonomy): Eukaryota > Metazoa > Chordata > Lepidosauria > Squamata > Iguanidae > Iguana > Iguana delicatissima. The sequence goes on from CAOKZL010001809.1 coordinate 230,381, forward strand.
CAGGAAGTTGGACTTGGTAGCCTCTGTGGTCTCTTCCAACTCTAGTATTCTATGATTCTACGATCTCTTCCCCCACATACAATATGCAGCCCTGATCAACTCCATCCTATGACTGTACACCACTTTACCATCAACATTGTTTCTCTCTTTCTTTGTGGTGAGTACATTTCTCCCAAATCAGCCTGTTTGCCTTTGTACTGTTCTGTTAGGCCTGTCTGTGGTATGAAACCAGTAGCATCGAATTCACATAACAAAGCGCTGATTTTTTCTGGGGTAAAAAAGTCACCGTGTGGTATTCATGAGGGAGGCAGAAGATAGAGATTTTGAGCAAGTGTATATGTATAAATGGAGCTTTGAAGTGTAAAATCAAATGACAAAGGAGGAAGATTGAAAAGAAAAATTGCTAATGGGAAATCATTAAAATATAACAAACTCCAGGATTGTCTTGACAATCCTGAACTAGAGGGAGTACTTTGACGGGGACTTAAGTCTCAGAGGTATTCACTTCCAACAAAGATAAAACCATTTGAATTTGGCTGTTGCTGACACATTTTACCTTTCTCAACACTTAAACCTGTCTCCAGATGGGACAGTAGAGAAGTTTCTTGGAAGAGTCAGTGAATTTTGCCTACAAAGTGGCTTGTAGTCTTACAGAAGACAGATGTGGCCTAGATCTCAAAGGAAGGCCCCTTTTTTCTATTAGTGGATAAAATTTTCTTCTATTGAGCTGGTTCCCAGGCTCCCCATGGCCAACAAGGAGGTTCAGCCTCAATCCTATAGAATCATAGAATCAAAGAGTTGATGGAAGAGACTGTAAAGGTCACTAAGTCCAACTCCCTGATAGGCTCACACTATCAAAGCATTCCCAACAGATGGCCATTCAACCTGTTTAAAAACCTCCAAAGAAGGACAGTCCACCACATTCTGGGGCAGCATATTCCACTGTCAAACTGCTCTGCTCTTACCATCAGGAAGTTCTTCCTAATGTTTGGATAGAATCTCTTTTCTTGAAGTTTGAAGCCATTGCTTTGTGTCCTAATCTCTGAAACAGCTGAATACAGGCTTGCTTCATGCTCCATATAATATCCCTTCAAATATTTAAATATAGCTATCATGTTGCCTCTTAGCCTGCTCTTCTCCACTCTAAACATACCCCAAAGTTACCCCACTGGTACACCCTATCCCGACGACTACAATTTTGATATCAATATGCTCACCATGCCAGGGAGGTTGCCTGGATGGGCCCGTAGGCAAAATGGTCAATCAAGAACCAAGTCAGGCCAGAAAAATCCCCAGTCATGTAGCCCAAAGAGACCTCAAGCTGTGCAAACCCACAAAAAAACAAAGGGTCCTCAGCCAAAGAGGAGCCAACTTGAGGGGATTAGTGTGTTTTCCGCAGGTTGAGCACCTGTGACTCTGGAAAAATCCTAAAAATCCTACATAAATTTACACTACAACCTATTGCAACCGAAGATCCTGAAGCATTGGCAACACATCATAAAACCATCATGAAACCAAGTTACCTTTGCTGAAAATTCTTTCCTTTGCTATGACTATTGTCCTCCCCAGGAGAGGATTTGCCCTCAAGGTACATTCTGCTCAACAAGTAGTCCTAGTTTTTGAGAATTTCTCTGGAGAACTCCCCGCCGCACTAGCAGACCGGCACTCTGTTAGTTGAGTAATCCCCTCAGCCGTTTCTTCGCTGAGCTCTGTTCATCTCGCTGCTTCCCGGACCAAAGACTTCAGGATAGGTGCAGTATCAATGCCTCTACAATCCCTTGCTATATCCCCTATCCATTTTTCACCTCTTTTCCTTTGCAATAGGCCTTGTGTGCATGAGTGAGTGAATGCGTTGGTGTGTGAGAACATTTTCATTTAATTAAATCCATTTATGCAATACATTTGTCTGGCTTTTTGGCTTGGCCTGACCCGTAAAGCTTGTGATTTCCTGGTGTTTGGTATATTCGGACTTCCCAAGTGTTCCTGACCTCTCTCCTCTCTTGCTGGCTGTGGCCAGCAGGGAGAGATTCCTGACAGGTCTGTCCTCAGACATAGTTCTAAGCCACTCCACTGCTTCTTCACTAGCTCTCTGGACTGGCAATTATAACCCAAAAACCTCAGCCTCACTATCCAGAATTTTTCCTCTCTTTATCCTTTGGTTAGCTCTTGTGTGAATGTGTGCCTGTTTGTATCTTGTGTGCACGCATGAGTAAATTCCCCTCAATAAAAGGTATTTTTAGTTTACTTTTGAATCTCTGGCTGGTTCTTTCCTTGGGGCTCTGTAAACATTGGTGGAAGAACTTATTAGTTTACCCTCCTCTAGCAGGACTCCTAACTGACTAATTAATTCCCTATTGCCATGTGAAGGTACTGGAATCATGGATGGACCCCTAGTCACCTTCATTTTGGGGTAACGGGTGATACTCTCACTTCACTTAACCGAGACACTGTACTCCTATTGATGCAGCCCAGAACTGCATTGGCTTTTTTAGCTGCCATATCACACTACTGAGTCATGTTAGTTTGGGTCTAGTAAGATTCACAGATCCTTTTAACATGTACTGTGGTCAAGCCAGGTGTCATGCATCTTATAACTATGCTTTTCATTTCTTCTGCTCAATTTGCTTCTCCCTTTGCAATTCATTTCTTATTTTTTCCCCACCTTTAATTTAAAGGTATTTTGAATTTCATATGCCTCTGAGGTTTTAGCTATCCCTCCTAATTTGATGTCTTCTGCAAATTTGATGAGCATGCCCACTATTCCATCATCAAAGTCATTGATAAAGATGTTGAATAGCACTGGGCCCGGGACAGAGCCCTGTGGCATCCTCTCTCCACCACCAGCAACTTTCCTGCCACCTTAAATTTAACTTTAACATCTAAAGAAAAATGCTGCTCTGTGACCCTACATTGTCACATTTTCCCTTAAAAAGGGCTTTTACCATCTTTCCTGATGAAGCCTATGAATTTTGAAGATGTGCTCAATGTATTTTGAATCTTTTATTTGTCATATTAAAGATACTGCTGCAGAATGGCTTTCTTTTTGGATTTTGTTTGTTTTTGATGCAGGGCCATATGGGAAAATAAAAATTTAAACAACAAAATCACCTCTCCATCAACAGTCCTCTCCCAGACAACTACCCCATTCATATTAGATTTGGGGGAATGTGTAGCCCTCCAGTTGTTTTTGGACATATTCCCATAAGGTCTAGCATAGCCAATGGTAAGGAGCGGTGGGAGTTGCCATCTAATATCTGGAAGACTGCAGTGCCTTGAGATTTTGGATGTTCTCTGATCCTAAAACAGATTCACATTACTCCTTTCCACCACAAGCAAAGTTTCTGTCCTCAACTGGTGCCTGGCTCATTAATGGACTGATAAGGAGAAACAAATTGAAACCAAGAGAGCAATATGGAAAAGGTTTGGAAAACTTCATCTAGTAAGGGGCCTTTTAGATTACTCACGGGGATTGGTTACGGGGAAAACACAACTCCCTCATTGCAACAACCTCACTGGCTGCCAATCCATTTCCAGGCAAATTAACTGCTAATGTGGCTTATAAAGCCCTACAAGCCCAGGTATATGTTATTAAAGCCACTTCCCCTGTAAACCCCCCAATTCTTTGAGATCTGCTGAGGAAGTCCTTCTTTTTGTTTTACCACCTTCACAGAACATTTGGTTTAAACAGGAAAGCTTCCAGTGGCTGCTCGTCCCCCCCAGAGAGGTCAGCCTGACATTCCTCCTTTTCCCTTTTTCCTTTTTCTGTCTCAACAGGCCTTTAATCTATTAAATTTTTTCACCTAAAACAATGTGCTAATTTCTGTTGTTGTGTTTGTGCTTGCATCTAAAGGAAAAAGTTTTAACTTTTTTTTAAAAAACAGTTTAATCACTCTTTAACTTTTGTATTTTTTGACTTCTAAAACTATGTGTTTTTAAAACTGTTGTAAGCCACTTTGAGTCCTGAAGTGGAAAGAAGACAGGATATAAATAAAGTATATAAACACATTATGCAGAGGCCAAAACAGAATGAACAATGTTACAAAAATGCAAAAACATGCAGAATTCCTGTCCTTATCTGAATTCCATGTACTCCATTCTTAGCTCTTCTGCTGTCTTAAATAGTCAATCAGCATTCTTTTTTACTGAAAATGTTTCCCACAGGAATATTGAGCCCAGGGATCATCTCAAGAGTCCCCCTCCAAACATTCTTTCAATATCTGCAAAATTTGGAATCATGCTAAATCTGCTGATACTTCCCCCTTGTGAGTGGATGATTCTATTTTGCTTCCTTTAAAGCTGGCTCTCAGGGAACTGCAATTGCTGTCAGTATAGATGATTTTTTAAAATGAACTAATTAGGGCTTAATTGCACATGCCTGTATTATGTGTTTTACCTTCCCCTGGAGGAGACATGCCTCTTCAGCTAAGAGCTGACCACAGGCAGATGTTCTTTTTTTTTTTACTTTAATTTTTATAAAATTAATTACAAATAAAAAAAACAGTAAGATATAAAACAATAAAAATATAAATCAATGACAAAAAATTCAGCAAAACCTTTAACTACTATCCCAGTAAAGTAAAACCTGTAAATAGCTTCTCTATTAATGTATATCCCACTGTATCTTTTTTTATCACTTCCCACTTATCCCTTTCTGGTTTATTTCGTAAATTTATATTTGCCCCTTTTTTTACCAAATTATAATATTTTAAATTGAACATAAATCGTAAATATTTCCTTAACAAGCCAACCACCCAAGTACCACATCTCCTATCACTGATACCCCAATTCTTTATTAGGGTAAGTAATTTATTAATCCACTGTCCCATTAATTTATACTTAAAAAAGAAAAAAAAAAAAAACTTACAAATTTTTATATAATCATATCTTTTTTGTAGAAAATTTGTTCCCAAATTCCCCATTCTGTATCATAAGTATTCATTACATCTTTCTGTATTTTGGTAAGTTGGTCACAAATTTTCAATACGTCAAGTTTGAGTAACCATTCATCTATTTCCGGATTTTCAAATTCTTCCAATATTTCGAAAAATTTGGGCTGATGTGACCATATACAATATTATTCTCCATCTACCTCTCACCATCAGTTGTTGATTATCTGGAATAATGTTCAACAATAAATTCTGGCGTCAATTGTATGTTTATCCCAAACATTTCTTCTATTGTTTTGTGAATATTTTTCCAAAACTTTCTTGCTTTATGACACGTCTACCACATATGGAAAAAATCCCTTTTTCCTGATTACATTTCCAGCAAAGTTTCTTATTGGTATTATACATTTTAGCTAATTTATGTGGATTTAAAATATTTGATAAAGCATCTTTAAATTTTCTCTTTCAAGTCTTGGGCGAGAGAAAATTTTTGTGCCCTTTTTAATTTTTTGCCAATCTTCGAGTTTAATAGTTCTTCCTATATTTTGGGACCATCTAATCATTGTTTGCTTTATTGTTTTTTCCCCCAAGTTTCGGTTAAAAAAAAAGTATAAATCTTAGATGTTAAATGACTTTGATTTTTAGGATAGTTTTTTCAAAATCATTCATATCTGTTTTTGAGAGGAAGCCTTAATTTCATATCCTTTTTGAACCTCTCTCTCAGTTGCAAGTACAAAAACCACTAGGGGGGAAAACCCGCTTTCTTCAAATTTATTCTTTTTTTAAAAATATTAGTGGGTCCTTCAATTATACAATCTTTGTAACAAATGCATTTTTCCTGCTCTGATTTCCATTTTCCAAATAAAGCTTCATGTGGAGAAACCCACTGTGGCTTTTTAAATATGTTTTTATTTTAAATTTTTTCCAAATCAATAATAAATTTTAAATAATGATTTATAAAATCTCTATCCACTTTATCTTTCCCATACCACAGGTACGACCAACCAAATAATTGTCACTCCTTCTAATTTCAGTAATCGCTCATCTTTTAAAGTTATCCATTCCGAAACCCACGTTAGACATGCTGCCTGATAATACAATTTTAAGTCCAGGAGAGCACATCCCCCCCTTTCTTTCTTATCCTTTTAATACTTTCCAAATAATCCTTTGGAGTTTCCCTCCCATACAAATTTAGAAATTTTTTTTTAATTTTAAAAACAGTTCTCATTTATATTACTGGAATATTTTGAAATAAAAAATTCATCTTTGGAAGGACTTTCATTTTCACAGCCTCTATTCGGCCTAATAATGATAGTTTCAGATTTCCCCACGTTTTTAGTTCATTTTGGATTTCAGACCAGGTCTTTTTTGATTTTCAAACAGCTCTGTACAATGTTTAGTAATCCACACACCCAAATACTTTAGTTTTTTTTCCACTGAGTATCCTGAAATTTCTATGAGTTCACGTTCTTCCGAAGTATCAATGTTTTTAGTAAGCATTTTAGTTTTTTCTATGTTCACCTTTAGGCCCGCCATTTCTTCGAATTCCTTTAATTCCCCCAACCCTTTCTATAGATACTTTGGGATCCTCTAAGAAGATAACCAGGTCATCTGCATACGCTTTAACCTTGTAAACTTGTCCTTTGATCTTAACCCCATTTATCTCCTTATCTTCTCTTAACTCCTTTAAAAAAATTCCCAAAACAAGTATAAATCCTAAATTGGACAACCTTGCCTAGTGCCCTTTTGAATCCCAAAAAACCTCTGTTTTTCTCCGTTTATTAACAAGGCGGCTTTTTTATTTTTATATATTTCTTCCATCCATCTAGTAAACTTTAAACCACAGTCCATTCGTTTTAAAACTTCTATATAAAATCCCATCTCACATTGTCGAACGCTTTTTCGAAGTTATAAATATCCTAATTTTTTTTCATTATGTTTTCAAAGTATTCAAGCATATTCATCACCGATCTAATATTATTCCTTAGAAATCTATCTGGAAGAAATCCATTTTGGCATCATGAACAATATCTTTCAAAATTTTTTTTTAATTTCTGCCAAAATCATAGTAAAGATTTTATAATCAACGTTCAACAATGAGATGGGTCGGTAGTTTCCCGGTTTTTAATGTCCTTTCCTTCTTTGGGAAATAATGTTATATTTGCTTTTTTCCCAAGTCTCTGGTACACCACTTACCATTATTTCATTAAATGTTTTCTGAAGAGGTATTATCAGTTGCTGTTCTAATACTTTATAATACATTGCTGAGAACCCATCAGGACCAGGTGCTTTATTTCATTTTAATTTCTTTATTGCTGCTGTATTTTTGCAATTGTTATAGAAGCATTCAATAAATCTTTCTGTCCTTGCGTTATTTTTGTAATGTTTCTTGTATTTAAGTACTGGTGCAATTGAAAAACCGAACTTAAAATAGGGATCCCTTTATATAATTTTGCATAATATTTAAGAACTCCTTTTGAATAGAGGTCCCTTGTTATTCTTTCCCACCGATGTTAATCTCTGTTATTTGTCTTCTCTCTATCTCCTTTCTCAATTTATATGCTAACCATTTTCCTGATTTGTGCTGATTAAAATGTTTCTGCTTAAATTTTTCTCAACTTTTTCTTAATTGATTTATATTTTCTCTTCTTAGCTGATCTTGTAAAAATTTAATCTGATTTGGCAAGTCTCTGTTCAATGGATCATTTCTTAAAGCCTCTTCTTTTTGTTGTAGATTGACTTCTAGTACAGCATACCTTTTGCCTCTTCTTCTTCCATTCTGTTCCCCATTTAATTAAATAGCCCTTATGAAGCTTTACTGGATCCCAATTATTTTATTTTAGCCTCAGAGTGCATATTTTCTTCAAAGTAATATTCCAGCTCTTTTTTGATTCGAATCAAATAATCTTCGTTCTGAAGTAATGCTGGATTCAATTTCCACCAGCCTTTTCTTTGATACAATTGAAGTTTAAGTTGTATTAAATTATATCTGATATAAATTTTGGTAGTATATCCATGTCTTTTATATGTTTATGTAAATGTATAGAATCAGAAACATATCAATCCTAACATGGATTTATTGGTTCCGAATAAAAAGTATAACCCTTGGAATCTCCATACTTGTATCTCCACACGTCCAATAATGCAAAATTATTCATAATATTAAAAAAAAGCTTTTTTGGGAAATTTGCCTTGAGATTTTTTAATTGACTTAGACGACGCTCTATCCTTCTCTGGGTTTAAAACTCATTTAAATCTCCCATTAGAAGAATATTCCATTGATCTTCTCCTGAGTATATGCAAGCAACTCTTTTTCTAATGTTTCAAAAAAATTTTCCTTATTGTCTATGGGATTATATACCAACAGCTAAAATTTTTGATTTTAAAAAATCAATTAACCCAAATAATCCATTTTTCCACAAATCCTCTTCAGAATTGAATTTCAAGTTTACATACAGAGCCACGCCACGTTTTTTCTTTTGGAAGGTAGAAGCATAAATTTTTCCCCAAATTCGGGTTTCTCAAGTTTTTATATCTTTTTCTCTGATTCTAGTCTCTTGTAAACAAACCAGGTCTGCTTTCTTTTTTTTCCCAAAAAATGAAATATTTCCTCCTCTTTTAAGCTGAATTAACTCCTTTAATGTTAAGATTTATATTTATCGCCATCCTTCTTTTTTTTCCTTCTTTCTTCTTTTTTTCCCCTCTTCTTTTTTATTTCAAATTCAGTCTTTACTCATCAGTTCCCTTCAAATCTGAATATTCTCCAAATTCCCCCTTTCCTTTTTTTTTGCTTTCTCTTCAACAGTATCTTCTATTTCTCCCTTCTTCGTCCAAGTCGTCAATCTCATCTCCTTCTTCTTCGTCTGGGGTCTGTTCAGCATCTTTCTCAATCTGATTACCTTTCATGGCAATTTTTTTATCCTGAAAATTCTTTTGGTGGTTGTTCAGATTGTTAGTATAAAATTTTTTTTTTTTTTTCATACATTTCTTTAGCTTTGTCAATATTTTTAATCTTATACCACCTCTGTCTGTAGTATATAGAAACTCCTTCAGTCTGTTCCCACCTGAAATTTATATTGCATCTCTGAAGTAAACGTGTAAGAAATTTATATTCTTGTCTATTTTAATCACTGCAAAGGGGACATCCTTGAAAATTTTAATTTCATTATTCTCAATCATTAGCTTATAATCGTAATTTTTTTAAGCACTTTATCTCTGGTCCTTACTTTTTTAAAACAGACTATTACATTTTTGCCCCCTTTTTCTCCCTAGCCAATTTCGAGTTTAATCTGAAAATTCTATCAATGTCTGCTTCATGCTTTTCTTCTGTAGTGTCTATGTCGCCGCCCGATTGGTATGACCCTCTGATAAAACTATCTTCCGTCAATTCCATTAAACCTCTCAATTTCAGACATCTGTCCCTAATTCATGCATTTTAATTAACATTTCCTGTTGTTGTTGCATGGATTTGGTTATTTTTTTTTAGAATGCAATTGCCTTGTTTTTTGTGTGTAAATTAATCACATCCTCTTTTATTTCTAAATGTCTTTATGAACCTTTTGTATTTTTTTATTTATAGAGTCCATTTCTCTTTTTTTTCTTTTTTTTTCTGCTCTCATTTCTTTCATTTCATTTCTATCTCCTGCCTAAACTCCTGCTTTGTATCATCTCCTAATTTTTAATTTCTTGAACAAAAGTAAACAGGTTGAGCTGTTGGTAAGCTTGGTGCCATAGGTGATATTTCTCCTATCCCTTTTTGCTGTGGCCATCTGTGACAATTTTGCTTCCGCTTGTAAGGTTGCTTTCCTCTTACTGTCGGGACCATCTTAATTTTCTTTCAATATTCTTCAATGTTCTTACAATAATACAACAATATAACACCAAACAGTTATAGCAATATAACCCCAAACAATTTGTAATAACACCTACAAATCTGTTTTGATTTAATGACAGACCTATAATACTTGTAAATCAGCAATGTCAGTGTCAAATCTAAATTCACCTTATATAACTACATATAACTATATCTAAATTAAAATATCACAAAACAGAAATCTCTATTATCTTCCTAATAAACACCACCACTAAAAACCTTATTTATATTTACCTTATACTTAAGTATGATTATATATGTAAACTTTTCAATATACCATCCTCTCTATGAAAGCCAACAGTTAATGAGACCAGCTGCTCTTAAAAAAAAAAAAGAAAGAAAAAGAGAGAGAGAAAGAGAGAAAAGTGACCTTGTACTCCTGCTGCAATCCCTTTTGGCCTTATCTTATCATTACGTTTACCTGTTCACTGCTGCACATCCAATTTCCCCAAATTTTTCCCAATTTTTATTATCACTTAAATGAATACTGCAATTTAAATTCAGAGTATAAAATTATTCCGTTGTCAACCATTGGAGACTTCAGTACGCTTCTCAAGTCATGCTGATTACAGAAAATGCCCGGAAATGTCTATTTTTCGCTTTTTGCTTTAGCGAGCTCAGCTCTACCTGTGGGAGCTCAAACCAAAATCCCAGGGCCGTTCTCCTTTCGCCCTTACCAAATTTAATTCGACCTGACACTTTTAAATAATTTCTTTGCACCGTTTTAAGTTGCAGAAAGTCAGAAAAACAATCTAATTTCCAGTCACATAAGGTTTAAATCCAAATCCAAATCCAAGTCCTCCAACCTCTATTTCACTCCCTTTACCTTTTTCTTTAGCTCTCTTCAGCCCCGCCGAAAACGATTCCCTGCCATTCACAGCCCGGTCAAAAAAACAACCTGAAAAAGTAAAAAATATTACAACAACAACAAAAAACAAAAACAAAAAAAAACTTCCCGATCTTTGAATTTTAAAACAGAAAAAATTAAAGGAGTCCCACACAACACCAACCTTCCAATCCAAAGTATCTTTACATATAGCTCAAGCCGAAAAAAAGGGCGCCATAATGTTTGCAGTGTAAATAAAGAAAAGTTTAACTTCACTCGTCAGGTGATCTCTTTCCAGAAGGTTCCAACCCTCCAGGGAGAAGCTCTTTTATTAGTATTTTTCAAAAAAAAAATTTTTTTAAAAAAAAGCTTTTTCCAGTCGCCTAAAAAAATGGATCAGAAGACTGTGGTTTCAAGACCCCCTCTCATCCACTGCCCATCTGCTGTTTCTGATCAGGATGCTAAAAAGATGGGGTCTTGGAGCCCCTCAGCACCCCTTTTCCCGGAGGGGAGGAGCTGGAAAATCTCCCGCTTTACCACCTCTGATGGTGCCGGGTGACAGACGATCGTCACTCCGAAGGCCCCCCGCCATGAAGCCGGAAGTCCCAGATGTTCTCTGTTTGAGGCAGTTGTGGAATCCACTCCACCTCCTTTTCCACTATTAAGTTATTAAGTGGTGAAGGAATAGTCTTGAGCTCGTTTTCCTGTCCCTTTGACCTGGGGTTACTGGCAGCTAGGGTGAACAGCATGATGAATTGCCACAAAGCATGGGGATAAATAAAGGGGTGAAAGGGAAGAGTAAGTCTTGGCACAGCAAATGGTAGAGGCTTGAGCTTTTTCTTGCTTTTTTTTCCCATTCAAGAGTGAAATGCCCAGGAGTAAGTATTAAGTAAAGTTTACCACCCTTCACAGAATAAATTAGCAGCACAAAAAAGTATTTTGCTGGTACTTGCAAAATGCAATATATTTCTCTATCTTTCTCTGCTTATGTCTCCCTCCTTCCACGACCTTGTGAAGAGTGGGAAGGTGGTATATTGAGTAGCAAAAGTGTTGGGCAGCATCTCAAATCCCCGAATACTTCTTTAGGAAAACTTCCTTATAGGTTTGCCTTAGGGTCATCATAAGTCAAAAATGGCTTGAAGGCATACAATAACGTGGCAGAAAACTTAACACCTTCTTTGCCTCGTTTTTTTCCCCGAATGATACAAGCACTCAACCTGGCTGTTGGGGAGCAGGTGAGGAAGCAGGGGAAATGAGGCACAGAATAGATAGAGAGGTGGTACAGGAATACCTGGCCACACTGGATGAATTCAAGTCTCCAGGGCCAGATGAATTGCATCCTAGGATATTCAAAGAACTGGCAGAGGTCATTTTTGAACTGCTTGCTAAAATCTTTGAGAAATCTTGGAGGACAGGAGAAGTTCCAGCAGACTGGAAGAGGGCAAATGTTGTCCCCATCTTCAAGAAGGGAAAAAAAGAGGACCCAAATAATTATCGCCCAGTCAGCCTGACATCAGTACCCGGAAAGATCCTGGAACAGATCATTAAGCAGTCAGTTTCTAATCACTTAGAAAACAACACAGTAATCATGAGAAGTCAACATGGATTTCTCAAAAATAAGACATGCCATACTAATCTTATCTCTTTTTATGATAGAGTTACTAGCTTGATAGATGAGGGGAATGCTGTGGATGTAGCATATCTCGATTTCAGTAAGGCCTTTGAGAAAGTTCCCCATGACATTCTTGCAAAGAAGCTAGTAAAATGCGGGCTGTACAGGGCTACTGTTAGTTGGATTTGTAATTGGTTGACCAACCGAACCCAAAGGGTGATCACGAATGGCTGTTTTTCAGCCTAGAGAGAAGTGACTAGCGGGGTGCCACAGGGTTCTGTCCTGGGCCCAGTGCTGTTCAATATTTTTATCAACAACTTGGATGAAAGAATAGAGGGCACGCTCATCAAATTTGCCGATGACACCAAATTGGGAGGGATTGCTAATACGCCAGAGGACAGGATCAAAATTCAAAATGACCTGGATAGATTGGAGAGCTGGGCCAAGGCTAACAAAATGAAATTCAACAGAGAGAAGTGTAAGGTCCTACACTTAGGTAGAAAAAATGGAATATAGAAATATAGGATGGGGGACATGTGGCTGGAAAGCAGTATGTGTGAAAGGGATCTAGGAGTCTTAATAGACCACAAGCTGAACATGACTCAGCAGTGTGATGCGGCAGCTAAGAAAGCCAATGCTATTCTCAGCTGCATCAATAGGAGTATGGTGTCTAGATCGAGGGAGGTACTGGTGCCACTCTACTCTGCTTTGGTTAGACCCATCTTGAATACTGTGTCCAGTTCTGGGCACCCCAATTCAAGAAGGACCTGGTCAAGCTGGAGCAGGTCCAGAGGAGGGCGACCAAAATGGTGAGGGGCCTGGAAGCCATGTCCTATGAGGATAGACTTAGAAAGCTGGGTATGTTTAGTCTGCAGAAGAGAAGGTTAAGAGGGGACATGATACCTATGTTTAAATATTTGAAGGGATGCCATGTAGAGGAAGGAGAGGGCTTGTTTTCTGCTGATCCAGAGACCAGGACAAGGAGCAACGGACTCAAGCTGCAGGAAAGGAGATTCCACCTGAACCTCAGGAAGAACTTCCTGACGGCCAGGGCTGTCCAGCAGTGGAATACACTGCCTTGGAGTGCAGTGGAGTCTCCTTCTTTGGAGGTTTTTAAGCAGAGGCTGGATGGCCATCTGTTGGGAGTTCTTTGAGGATGTTCCTGCATGGGAGGGGATTGGACTGGATGGCCTGTGTGGTCTCTTCCAACTTTACATTTCTATGATTCTGTGATTCTATGATTCTATGTGTGCTAGGCTGCAGTATTTTGCATTGATTTAGTGTAATTTCCTTTCTGAGGGTACTGGTCCAACAATGGTTTGAATCACAATGACTAATGGTATTATGAATGATGGGAAGACAAGTAAGTGATCAGTGGTAGAATCTACCAGACTTAACTTTGCATGTCTAACTTCAAATCCTCACTCAGCCTTAAAGATTATTGGATGATGCTGAGTCAGATGTAATCTTTCAGGCTAATCTACTTTGCAGATTGTTAAGATAAAAAAGAGGTATGTGTGTTCTATGCATGCTTTCTTAAGCTTCTCTGAAGGTGGGTGGGATAACAGTGTAACAAATGAGGGAATGATCTGTATGTGTATGAACTTAAATCGCAGGGTTGTATTTCTGGATAGCAGCTTTCAGTCTTATAGTGAACTAGAAAGATGGTTGGTTTCATCCAAGATAAGGCAACTTTATAGATTCAGCTGTCTTCTACAGTCTTCAGATGGTAGAAAACTGTGGTGTAGTGGTGAATACTGACTGTCCACATAGCCATGTCTCCAAAAGCGTGCAAGAATTCAGGTGCTTGACTTGGTTCCTATTAACAAACTAGCTCTAGTAGTTTTCATACCTATTAGAAAAAGGTCTTAACTTCCCATTAAAGATCAAACTGTGAGGTAGTGGATGACAGCAGATGATATGCATTGATGTGCATGGATTCTGCACAATGTCATTTGACAATGACAGTTGCAATTTGTGAGGATGCATGGGTGAACACACTATCAGCTCTTACCATCATAACTGAAAATTTACTAGGCTTTATGATGTTCTAGCTTTTTTTTTTTTGGTAGAATGTTTTTCCTCCTTGAAGGTGTTTGAACTAAAATTCCCAGAGCATCTGAGCAAGCATGGTAGTTGTAGTCCAAAAAGTCACCTTTTCAAATCTTGTTCTGATGATGACACCAGCAACAGCAATACCGGTATGGAGGTTTTAGTTCCCTGACACAAGCTGGAATTCTGCTTTGAGAATGTCATACGTAGCAGGGATTTTGTTCCATACAATTTTACCATGGTGCTTTAGTTCATTATGTAAATACTGAGTACTCTAAAGCAACGGTTCTTAACTTTTCCTTTACCATGGACTCTCTTTAAATATTTTGTATTGCTGTGGACCACAAAGACTTAACTCAAGATCTAAAACTCTAAAGTGCATAAAATATTTATTTAAAATTGTGCATCAAGGGTCATCAAATACGGAAAAAGAGAAATAAGCAAATGCACAAGTTCCTATTACAATCTTTTTATTGTGGATTCTAGAGTTTGGTGCAGCTATGAATACAGCTTCTGGCTGTATTCACAGTAGCAAGAAATGTCAGGTGCTTTCTCTTAGCTGCTCAGCATCACTCACTTGCATGTCTTCACTGTGTGCAGAAGTACAAAGTGCTGAGTACATTTTATTACCTGAAGATTTTGAAGTCTACCTGGAATACCAACATCCTAGAATTTTTGGAATTATAGCTTAAAGCTGTCAGAGGAGGGTAACAGCAGGATCTTTTCACCTGTGCATACCAGTACTAACCATTTAGAGGACTCCACTTAAAAGCTAAATAGAGTATTTTATTTGGAATTAACAAACACACAAGAAATCAGACACTCTCAAGAAGCATACAAGGCTATCAGAAAGTGAGATAAGAAAGGTTGGATAGATTGGATGGAAAAGGTGATAGTTACCAGTCCTGAAGAAGAAGATTGAAGCAGAATGGTTCAGACAGTGCATTGGAGGGTAGGAAGAACAAAGGTCTGGTACCACATATTACATTCAAGTACTACAATTTACTGGAGCTAGAGCTAGGGTTTTTATACTCTATTTCCTTCCCTGAAGAAGGTATGTGGACAAAGTTGTAATTTCTTTTCCACAGGATTGACAAAGGAGTCCGGAATGGGCTGATTGTCTTAACTCTAGGTGACAAAACATTATAGGGAGTCCTGACAATCTCTTAATATTTTGGTCAGGTAATATGAATAGGGAAGGTCTTTGTAGGATATATTCACAGCAGGGCTCCCTGATTGCTTCACTTGTGCAGTTTCACTTGCTACTGTTTTCAAGAGCGCCCATAACTTCAATCAATCAATCAATCTATCAATTGATCAATCGATCGTTTATTTACGGTCATTGACCAAATGAAAATAAATAAAAAAGTTGCTATAAAATAATTAAAAATATTAAAACATAATAAAAAATAATTCGCAATTACAGTTCCTAGTGAAATTCACATCATACATAGCTAGATTGGATACGGGTGCACTAGTGCCTTACATTTATAACAAAAGTCCAAAAATAAAATTTAAGATAGGGAAAATTTTATAAATTAAATCAAAAAGTAACTAAATTATATATGCCACTGCATTATCTTTCTACAGGTCATAATGGCAGAGGCAGAAAACCTAGCCACTTTCTCTATGATTTGTGAATCTGAATCTGCAAGCAGGAGAGATAAATAAAATCTTTCTGATCTCCCTGGGAATTTTTGTAAAATGGGAGCTATTAAAATAGAATGAGCACCTTGGTAAAATGAACAATACAGTAGAACATGGCTAAGAGATTCTATTGATTCATTTGAGCATAGGCAAGTACACTTCTCATATGGAATCTTTTTATACTTGTCTTCCAGAATGGCTGTTGGAAGCATGTTAAAACAAGCCATAGTAAAAGTAGTTCTAAATTTGGGAACTGTTAAATTAGTAAGATAAATGGAGCAATCAGATGATACCTCCATACCACCCAGAACCAGGATGCTTCTAGTTAAACTCTGATATTTTTGCAGTTCAAAGCCCAAATGCTGATTTGGCCCTTGCAACTTGCAGTTTTCGAAAGGATTATTCCAAAACCATCAGTATCACGTTTTCCTACCTAATGCTCACTGAACTTATGACGTGATCATGTCTGAGGTCATACTGACCTGGCATATCCTTACAGCCAGCATGCTTTCAAACAATATTCCAGCCATAAATAATCCAGTTATGAAAATAGTATGCCCCACAGAGTGGGAATGTATGGTGAGGCAATAATTTGTTGCTATCAAACAGTTATTTTCATAACTTTTGAATGGTTTGAGATATTGTAATGAAACTTTGTACAAGTAATGTCTATCACTGGCAAAAGACCCCTGTTTCTGAGATCAATGTATGACATCTGTCTGTCCTCCTTCCTTCCTTCCTTTCAAATGTGAAAGCTCATACAATTTCTTCAAGGCAAATCCACAAACCACAGGTTAAGAACGGCTGCTCTGAGGCATGCAATTTCTGGACTGCCCGAGTTTCATGCAAAAGACTTAGAAAACCCTGTCTACCTACCCTGGGAAAGCTCTATTTCCCAAGGGTTTTTTGGTTGTATTTTGTTTGTTTTTTCCATCTAGGATGCTGCTTTAGAAATCTTCCAGCAGGCACAAGGGAGGAAAGCAACAGCTATCAGTTATAGCCATGTTGTTGCTTGCACTGTAGCAGCTAAGCCAAATAAATGAGAAGAGGGAAAGGAGTTCAGGGTTGTAATAATCGTGTTGGAATGAAGTCACTCTTTATATATTGTGAAAATATGTATTCCAAAGCAGAAAAGTTTGAATTATGTGGTGGCTAGCATTAAAAAGCTACTGTTGATAACTTTGTATTAAATAGACTAGATTGTAAGAAAGGGCCTCTGTTGCTTTGCAGATCTTTGTGGCCTCCCTTCTCAACAACTAACTCCACATCCCAAATGAGATATTGTTCTGTATAGGCAGGGAGTCTCTTTTTGACTTGCCCAATCACTCTCTTTTACTGGTGAAGATATACATGGCTTTCATTTATCTCAGGAACCAGACCTTGTCACAGTAAATGTAAAGACAGTATTATATCCAGCAGGTGACATTCTGATATTGTCTGCTTCTGAAGAACCTTGAATGATTTGAATGTTATCATGATATACAGAACCCTGAGGAGGAACATTGTCTGCTGTGGTATAATGCATTTAAAATAGATGATTTATAGAGCCAGTTGAATTATTCATTTCAAATAAATTATTGGACAGATTTAGACCTTTCCATTCTGTTTGTGAATTGCTCATGAATTAGTCTCAAACCTCCTGGAGTATCTGTAGTGTTGATTGGTACTTATGAAAATTAGATTTTACCTGTGGGTCTATTTTAGAAATGGTTTATGTTTTGTTACCAGTGGGCATTTTAACCAGAATCAAGACTGATTTATTCCCCTTCTACTTCCTCTCTTCACTTTGGATCAGCAAAACTCTAAATGTAATAACAGCAGCAAAAAATGAAGAAATAACATGTACTGGGTCAGCTTATCATACAGCAGTAGTTGCAAAACTATAACAAATAATATTTCATATGCAACCAAATTACTTTTTTTAAAGAATCAAATCCCAGGAAACCTTGGAGTTTCTTCAACACACTTTAGGACCTCCCCAAAATGCCATTCAGTCATGATGGACTTCTGAAAGATGGTTTGTTCACTGAGGGGAATCTTCTACTTCAATGTGCAACCATGGAAGTAAGCTCTAGGCCCTTTCTGCATGGCATTTGCCATGAGAAAGGGCCCCTGGAGCATTGCGCGACTGCGAGGAGTGGTCCACACAATGCACTCACAATTGTGCGATGCTCCAGGGCCTGGCAGGCACCGATCACAC
This sequence comes from Iguana delicatissima, assembly GCA_948472985.1. Taxonomy (NCBI): domain Eukaryota; kingdom Metazoa; phylum Chordata; class Lepidosauria; order Squamata; family Iguanidae; genus Iguana; species Iguana delicatissima. The sequence continues at coordinate 248,477 of CAOKZL010001809.1, forward strand.
ACTATTTCATTTTCGGCTTTGATCCAAAAATGGTTCGCAAATGTGCATTGCTCCGGGGCCCTGTATGCACTTGCCATGCATGCGGAGCTCTGGAGCTGCGGTGCTTGCACTTCCTGCCCAGCACAGCCTGGCACTGTGGAAAGAAGAGGAGGGGCTCTAGCACTACCTACTCGTGAGCAGGCAGCAGCTGTGGAGCTGAAGCAATGGGGATGCAAGAGCCTCTAGCAAGAGGCTGTTCGTGTGATCCCCACACCGCAGCTCCACAAAAAGCTGAGTTGCAGAACGGGCCCTAGTCAGCATGTAGTAGTAACATTTTGAAGTGTCCTTTGGAAAAAAATGAGGCCAAAAGCTTTTAGGAACCAGGAGAAGTGGTGGTGAATTTTTTACGCTGTTCCTTGAAATTCACTTCCAGTCTTATAGATGTGGAGAGGCAATATAATCGCCTTTTTTTCCTGATTATCCTCTCCACAATTCAAGCCAAAGGTTCAGTTGTGAGGCTTTTCAGCCTAACACTAGTTGACACACAGAGCACTGCAGAAGTTAGTAGGATCTGCTCAAACCCGTTATACCTCTTCATTACTTCATGTGAACCAAGAGCTGAAAGGGATGTAGAACTTAACAATTGTCTATGATATTAGAGAAGGATACACATTCTGCACTGCTGCCCTGGATTACTCCCAGAACTGGAAACAGGTTAGCTGTTTTTGTTCCTTAGGACTAACAGTGCTTGGAAGCAAAATGAAACAGATGGGGAAAGAGAAAAGATTCAGAGAAGACATAAAAATGAACTGCATTTTCTAGGTCCGGTGTTTTAAATCGTATTCACTATACCACTCTTGTCAAAAACCACTAAAAATAGTCCCCTGATAGACATTCAAGAAAATACGTACACAAACAAAAAATCCTGATATAGACCTTGAAATCCAGCACACCATCAATATATCAACAGTCAATATCCAGCCAGTAGTGGAAATACAGATCCAAAGTGCTTTCTATGAATTTCCTGCTTGGGAGCATCGATTCTAGTCAGAATCACTGTGCATAAAGTGACAGAAAGTTAGTCCTGTTATGTTCCAAGGAAATTACTCATAAGTAAGCATGCACAGGACTGTATTCTTTTTTAAAACAACACCCAACAGGTTTGCTAGCTCAATGGCATGCCTTAAATTAGGGCACACAGCTGTAACTATGCCCAAATAATTCATTGACAAAGTTCCCTGCAGTGTTCCCTCAAGAGTTGCACTAGGATATGTGTTCTGTTGTTGAATTGCTCTTTTCTGTTTCCAAATATTTGCAAAACATTATTTGGGAATCAGGATTTAAATGAGCTGGAATTTACATGGTGTTTTGGTAAATCAATACAGCCAATATTTTTCCTGAATAGGTGCAGAACCCCAATTAGATAACACATTTTGAGCAACCATTGACATTAGTTTTCATTATTTAAAAAGAGGATATGGAACATATCATACACATATGCAATTCCATATACAAAGCATACTCAGCCTAGGAACAAACAGTCAGGAAATACAAAGGTAAATGGGAAACAGCAGACACACTTCTATTGTTTTGAAAGCTCTGCCACAGGAAGGCAGTGGCACTCACCACTCACCACTCCCCCCGCCAATGCTCAATGAACTTGTTACTGGGCTTGTGGTATGTTAGATATCATTTGATATCAATAATTTGGCCTTCACTACCCATTCCTCTCCATGTGCTTGCGAGGCCCCCGAACAAGCATGTACATGGGCACGGCCGAAAATAGTTGAACTATTCAAAACAAATCCAGGCAGGCCAGTATTTGCTGGACTGCAGCTTCAGGAGACCTCCAGACAAGTACCTTCTTAAGATCACATTATGTATGCACGCTGTTTACAAAAGATTCCCTGCCCCAAGCAGGCAGCTTGACGAGCCAGGTACTCAACTGTCAAGCACTCCGCGTTTGCATACCGGCTAACCTATTGACAATGCTAACTCAATCATGCAAATACTGACCTTTTGGAGGCTTTGTCCCCAGCCCAAAACCCATTGTATTCCCTGGAAATGGACTAGCCTAAAGGTACATTTTCCCCTATAAGACCCCCTGATTTTGAGCGCTTCCTTGGATCACTCTGACTTCCATCCCGCCTTGCTGTTGCTCCATTCAATGAGCCTTCCCCTCAGCTCCACGTGCTGAGAATCTCTACTTCTATGGACTTTTCTTCGGACTTTCTGGGCTTCAGGACAGGTGTAGTATTTCCCATGCAAAACCTCCTCTCAGTATCCTCTATCCAACTCCTACCTTTCTTTCAATAGGTCTGTGTGAGTATGTTGCATACATACATTGTGATTGTGTTATCAACAATAAAGAAAACAATCTAATTTTACTTCTGTTTGCTCATTGACTCAGCCTGACCTTGCAGACATTGGGTTCAAGATCTTGCTAGGTTGCCCTGCCTCTTGTATTGCTAGCTTGTGGTCTGCTAATTCCCATTCCCCATTGTGAGCACATTGAGGTGTCCCTTCTGGGACCCCAGAAATCAGGGTAACAAACTCACAAATTTTGCTGGTTTATTGCTTTTGATGCTTTATGTGAATCTTTCTATTCTTGCTGATTCATCCCTCCCACCATATCGGTGTCTGAAATACACAGAGCCAGCACAGTGTAGTGGTTTGGAATATGACTCTGGAGACCAGGTTTTGAATCTCCACTCAGCCATGGTTGACCTTGAGCAAGTCACACATTCTTAGCCTCAGAGGAAAGCAAAGGCAAACTCTCTCTGAAAAAATCTTGCCAACTTCCCCCCATAGGTTTGCCTTAGGGTTGCCATACATTGGAAATGACTTGCAGGCATGGAATAACAACAAAGCAGATGAATTGGACTCTTTGGAATATAGAGTCCCAAAAAGATGGGCAAGTTACAAAGAGATGGGTTTTTGTTCCTCGAGATAGCTTAATCCTCTATCATAATTTGAATGGCAATGAAAATCTTGTAACAGTTTCATATGAATGGTAAAAGATATGGCAAAATGTGTGGCAGAAACTGCAGTGAACTGTGTGGCACAGTAGTCTGCTCACAATGGCTGTTATTTCCTTTTGACATTAGAAACACTTTGGAAACTTTTCCTAAATGATGGATATTTCCACCATAACCCATCCCTTTGGAATTCAATCTGGAAAAGTCTTCTAATGCAGTCAAAAGTACTTTGTGCCTCCAGGTTCCCCTTGTATTCAGTGTGAATTGAGATCACACAACCTCTTGCAGGCACTGGCTTCTAAATGTGCAAACTGACAGCTTTAATATCACTCTGATCTTTTTAATATTCTTTGTTTAGATGGTTTTGCACAGTACAGTATTTTACCAAATGAAAACTCTGCTGCAACATCCAAGATGCTTATGTGTCAGGGAGGGGGAACCTACAAGAAATATTATAATATGGGTCTTGTCAGCTGAAGAACAGTAATTGTTGAAGGAGTCCAAATGCAATTTTTGCTAATTATATCATCTTTATATTGTTAATTAAGCTTTTCCTTACCCTGATTCCATTATTGCTTACTTCAAATCAACTATGCTTATGTTTGTAACTGGGCAACAAGTTTCTGTGCAGCAGTGTAGCTGGCACTACAAAGCTAAAATAGGGCTTTATTTTTGTCAGATGGGGGAGGAAAAACATTTCCTTCTTCACTAGGCTAGAAAGTTTCATCTTGGTATTCATTTTATATTATAAACTTGTACCTCACCCTTCTTTGAAGTAACTCAGAGCAATTTGCTTCTTTGTCCTCATAACATTCAGCAGAGAGGGGGTTACTGGTCCAGGGATGCTCAATATGTTTTAAAGGGGCATTTGATCGCAGGTCTGCCTACTCAATGCACAACACTCTTGCCACTAGAATGTTTCAGATTGCCTTTCTGCAATGAACTTTCCAAATGGAAATCCCCTGAATCTAGGGGTTAGGATAGGTGCAGACAACTTTGTGGGTCCAAGGGCCCAATTTTCACCTTAGCATCCACTGTGGCCTGCACAGGACCAGAAATACCAAGAATTCAGCAAAAAGTACCACTGGAAGTGATACATTGATATAGATCAACATAGCTGCCTACATTGTTGGATTGTCCTTAAGGAAGTGAGTGGATGTGGCTGTGGGAAATATCATAGTAGTCACCTGTACTTCACTGGGCGCCATTCCACTGCTGTGGTTCACCATACAGGTCAGGGATATTATATTCAGGAAACTTGGTGCAATGCTTAGGCTCCATGCTCCTCTCATAATATGGTGTATTTTTCTAGTAGCAAAAAACCTTCCCCTCCAATCACTTATACCCATTGCATTTATTTGTATTCAACAGACAACCTGAATATTTACATTGATAAAGCTGGCTTCTTTTTCTGCAGCAAAAAAACATGACGTTCTCATTTCCAGTGGGTCTGACCCCACAGTACCTGTATTATAGGATGAACATATTCATTTACCATGATTGATGTCAGCTGGTTGTTCTTCACATATCTGCAGCCACAGTATTTATCTGGATTAAGAACTGTATCCATCAAAAAAGTCACAGATTTCTGTATAATTCAATAATGACAGATTCTGCCCCCACCCAACAAATGGAAAATCTATGTGACAAAAACTTTTAAGATTATAATGCTGCCAGATTAACCATGAGCTGCTCATTCAAGAATTCCTCTCTGCTATATTGCCAGAAGAGTTACTTGAGGATTTATGGCTTTGGTAGTAGGGTTTAATATTTATCTGAGGGGCCGGATTAAAAAGGGTTGTGGTAGCTTGGAATAAAATGGAATTAACTTGTAGACAGGCACCTTGATCAAGCTAAGGAGATCTGTGCAAGTTAGCAGGGTTCTGCCTGGGTATTACAGTCTGGATAAGGAATCAAAGGTATTACTCTCATGTGCATAAAATGTTCATCAGAATTTGCATCCAGGCTGCAGTCTTGTACACATTACACTGAGCTCAAGGGATTACTTTGGGGAAAGAGTACAAATGGTCATGTTACCCCAAAACATGAGTGATAATAAGGAATTAATTAGCTCAAAATTAGGAGGCGTATGAGAGGGGAATAACCTAATGAGATCTTCCATCAATGTTTATGGGGTCCTCACAGGAACGAACCAGCCAGAGATTCCAAAATAAGCTAAATGTGTTTTTATTGGGGGAAATGCAGCCAGAAGCACACAAGAGATTCATGCAGCCACACAATCACACAAGGCTAACCAAAAGAAAGGGAGAAAAGTATTGAATAGTAAGATTTCAGGGTAAAATGGGCAATATTTACCAATCCAGAAGAGTAGTAAAGAAACAGCAATGTGGCTTAGGCCATTTGTGCCCTACACTTTCACTTTCAACCTCCTATGGAATTTTGGGGTTTGCAGTTTAGGAAGGGATCTTTAGAATTCTCAGCCAGAGAGGTCTTTGGCCACAATAAACTACAAACTCCAGAATGCCACAGGATGTTGAAAGTGGAAAACATCTTGACTGGGTGTCTTTATGGGCTTCTGGGGGTGAGTTTGATTGTTTATTTGTTCATTTGTCTGTTTTCTCTGGCTGTGTGCTCTCCCTGAGCACATGGTCTAACTGACTAGCTAGGAGGAGAAGGTAGCAGCTGTTAGTCCTAGCTGACTTGCTGGCGAACTAGGTGGAGGAGCTAGCAGCTCTTTATATTTGCCCCCAGAAGCATGCACACTTTCACTACCAAAGCTTAGCAAGACTTAATTGCTTCTTCCTTGAAGCCATCCAGAGTCAATCTGCCATCTAGGTAGGGTTGGCCCTTTGAGGGAGTAACTATAAGCACTATAGATTTGCACCCTCTCTCTTGATAGGTTGAACAACAGGGGAGTTGACAAAGGTTTTACCAAGGAACTTTGAAGGCAAAGCCCAGTTTTACCTTTTCCAATTCAATTATCTAGACTATCAAGTATGGAGGGGGAGGAAGCTGCTGCAGTCACCTGCCACAGATGTGACATATTTCTTTTCCTGCTGCAAGACGTCGTTGGGTACACTTGCAGCAAATGCAAGCTGGTCACCCTCTTGGAGATGAAAGTGCAACAGCTGGAGGAAGGTGTTTCAAGTCTTCGCATTATTAGGGAGGGAGAGGAGCTCTTGGATAGGACTGAGAGGACCTTTTTGAAGACAGAGTGCATGGAGGAACTAGTGGACAAGAAAGTCAGTTCACGAAACTGGGAGACAGATGCTTGGAGGAATGTGACACGCAGGAGTAGAAGAGCAAGGTGCCAAATGGACACTCTTGAGCTACAGAATTGCTTCCAAGTTCTTGACCTTATTAAGTGGAACAGCAGGAAGAGGTAATGGAAAGTCATCGAGAGGAAATTCAACATCAGCAACAGGAACCCCAACATCAGCAAAACGATATCCAACAGCAGCAGCACCAACAGTCTCAGCACAAACAGAAAGTTCAGGCAGCCATGATAGAATGGACAAGCCTCAGAGGAGACGAGTTCTAGTTGTTGGGGACTCCTTGCTGAGAGGAACGGAACTGACCATTTGCAACCTGGACAAGATGACAAGTGAGGTGTGCTATCTCCCTGGGGCCAAAATCAATGACATAATGGAGAGGCTAATGAGACTAGTCAAGCCCACTGACCGTAACCCCCTCTTTTGGTTTCACGTCAGAACCAATGACACGGCGAGGCACAGCTTTCACCGCAGCACGAAGGATTATGAGCTTATGGGTTGGGAAGCTGAAGGACCTTTGTGCGCAAGTTGTCATTTCATCTCTCCTCCCTGTGAAAGGACATGGCCCACAAAGGGAAAGAAGAATAGCGGAGATCAACTGGCTCCGAAGATGGTGCCACCAGGAATGATTTGGATTTTTGGATCACATCCTCCCCATTTCCAGGAAGATGGTCTTATGGCAAGGGATGGACTGCACCTCACAACTGTCAGCCAGAACATTTTGCTAACTGTCTTGCAAAGCGGATCAGGAGGTCTTTAAACTGAGTTTGACTTGGGAGGGAGACAGTATTATTCTAGGCAAGGATTCAGAGAGTGCTGTGAAAAATAGCCCAAATGATATAGACAGGGCAGGCCAAGTAGAACTGGAGCCCAACGGGGGAGGGAAAGTAACTTCTCGGCTGCATCAATAGGACTTTGGTGTCTAGATCAAGGGAGGTACTGGTACCACTTTACTCTGCTTTGGTTAGACCTCATCTTGAATACTGTGTCCAGTTCTGGGCACCCCAATTCAAGAAGGACATGGTCAAGCTGGAGCAAGTCCAGAGGAAGGCGACCAAAATGGTGAGGGGCCTGGAAGCCATGCCCTATGAGGATAGACTTAGAGACCTGGGGATGTTTAGTCTGCAGAAGAGAAGGTTATGAGGGGACAAGATAGCCATGTTTAAATATTTGAAGGGATGCCATATAGAGGAAGGAGAGGGCTTGTTTTCTGCTGCTCCAGAGACCAGGACAAGGAGCAATGGATTCAAGCTGCAGGAAAGGAGATTCCACCTGAACCTCAGGAAGAACTTCCTGACAGGGCTGACGTGGAAAGCAGGTGAGGAAGTGGAGGGAAATGCAGCATAGAATAAGTAGAGAAGTAGTACAGCAATATTTGGCTAAACCAGATGAATTCAAGTCTCCAGGGTCAGATGAATTACATCCAGGGATATTAAAAGAACTAGCAAAGGTCATTTCTGAACCACCTGCAATAATCTTTGAGAAATCTTGGAGAACAGGAGAAGTCCCAGCAGACTGGGGGAGGGCAAATGTCATACCCTTCTTCAAGAAGGGAAAAAAAGAGGACCCAAATAATTATCACCTGGTCAGTCTGATATCAATTCCAGGAAAGATCCTAGAGCAGATAATTAAATAGTCAGTTTGAAATTACTTAGAAAGCAATGCCGTAATCATTAAAAGTCAACATGGATTTCTCAGAAACAAGCCATGCCAGACTAATCTTATCTCCTTTTATGATAGGGTTACAAGCTTGATACATGAAGGGAATGCTGTAGATGTGGCATATCTTGACTTCAGTAAGGTCTTTGACAAAGTTTATCATGACATTCTTGCAAAGAAGCTGGTAAAATGCGGGCTGGACAGGGCTGTTGTTAGGTGGATTGGTAATTGGTTGACCGACCGAACCCAAAGGGTGCTCACCAATGGCTGCTTTTCATCCTGGAGAGAAGTGACTAGTGGGGTGCCACAGGGTTCTGTCCTGGGCCCAGTGCTATTCAATCTCTTCGTCAATGACTTGGATAAAGGAGTGGAGGGCATGCTGATAAAATTTGTAGATGACACCAAATTGGGAGGGGTTGCTAATATACCAAAGGATTGGATCAAGTTTCAAAATGACCTGGACAAATTGGAGAGCTGGGCCAAAGCTAAGAAAATGATTGTCCCTGTTGTCCAGAAAAGGTTAGACAGAAGTATTTAAAATAAATAAATGGTTGGCATATAAATATGTAATATCCTGACTGTTATGGCCCTGTGCACCCCCCAGTTTTGATATGGTTTAATTGGCAAAATATGATTTAATTGCCAAATACATTAATTGGCATTGATATAAAATGGAACTTGAAGTGATTGGAAAGTCAAGCCAGGCAGAGGAAAATTACTGACTGAAAACGTGTGATTGTAAGGCAGGTCATCCAAAACCCCCTTTAGGCATAGCTGAAGTCATTGTCAGACAGTTTACCAAGCAACTCCAGAGATAATAAACTTAAGCTGAACTGGAACGTCTCTGAGTATACAATGGTCAAAGGGAAATTTTCACCAAAGCAATGATGGTTTCAACCCTGTTCCCCTACAAGTAGTCCTAGTTTTTGAGAATTTCTTTGGATAACTCCCTGCCATGCTAACAGACTGTTTCTCTGTCAGCTGAGTCTTTGCTTTCTCTTTGCTGAGTTCCACTTTGCTTGCTGCTTCCCAGACCAAGGACTTCAGGAGAGGTGCAGTGTCATCCCATCTACAATTCCTCTCTTAATCCCCTGTCAAATTTTTCCACTGTTTTACTTCTTAATAGGTCTTGTGTGAGTGATTGCGTTGGTGCGTGAGCACATTTTCATTCAATAAAATCATTTATTTGATACATTTGTCTGTTTTTTGGCTTGGCCTGATCCCATGAAAACTGGGTAAAAAGACCCCACTAGGTTACCCTGCCTCTCGTATTGCTACCGCTTGTGCTCCTTTAAGTTCCCCACTCTTCCTTACGTGGAGCATATCGAGGTGTTTAACAAAGGAACCCCCAGAAACCAGGGTAACTGTTACCCTGTGTGCTGAGGGTCCTGGGAGGGGCACCCAAATAACCAAACAACAACAACAAAAGGTGGGGAAATAAACTGGAGCACTCACTTAAGCTAGCGAGAGGCAGGGTAACTTTGCGAGGATCTTGTAACCCTATGTATACAGGGTCAGGTCAGTCAAGCAGTCAGACAGTTTTAAAATAGCAAAATTGATGTTTTATTAAAGACAGACAAATACTTAAGACAACACAACCACACAGCTAACTAAGAAATAAGAAATAAGAGTTTCCGGGGGAAGTGGGTGATATAAAAGCAGTCAAAGCATATAATGCAGAGTCTGACCAAATCACATCAATAAGACTTCAAGGAAAACCCATCAATATAACTATAATTCAAGTATATGCTCTAAGTAGAGTCAGAAGAGGAAACTGAAAGATTCTGTGCTAGAGTCCAGGAAGAAACTAACCATGCACCAAAAAAAAAAAAAAAAAAGAACTTCTTGTTAATAGTAGGTGACTGAAATGCAAAAGTAAGAAACAGAACAGAATCAAAGATTATAGTAAAATTCGATCAAAGGAAGTAAGCAGGAAAGTACCTGACTGAATTTTACAAGATCAATAGATTGCTCATTGTAAACACGTTCTTTAAGCAATCAAAGTGGTGACTGTATACATGGACATTACCAGGTGACCATTATAGACATCAAACAAATTACATAATTGGAAGCAGAAAATGGAGATGCCTCATTCTCTCTGCAAAAACGAGACCAGGAGCAGATTGTGATGCAAACTATAAGAGTGTAGTGAGGAAAGGTGCAGTGTTTCAGAAGCCTTTACTGAGTAACCAAAAGAGAAAATAGAGAGGGTGGGAGGGGGCAGCTGTGCACTTGAAGAAGGTGCATGTGTGCTTCCTCCCATTCACTTGCATTTTGCCCAGGTATGCTGCCTTCCAGGCGCCTGGGTGATAGGCAAGCGAATGAGAGGGGGCAGCAACATGACCAGAGAAAGCACACATGCAGTGCTTCCCCATGCCTTTTGCTTACCTTTTGCCCAGGTCTGTGGAAGGAAGACACACATGCCTGGGAAAAAGGCAGAGGAATGCAAGGGGGAGAAAAGGGGAAGGCAAACGCGCACATCATGAATAATCCATAAATGTAGAGGGAGAACTGTATTTTTCCCCCTTAAGGCTGTGGTTTTCAGTTGGTGTGAAGTGGCACTAGATGTTGTCAGACTTCACTCCCACAGAAATCCCAGCCAATATGGCCAATGGTCAGGGATTATGAGAGATATCCCAATAATATCCTCTCCCTGGTTGAGAGCCACTCTCTTAAAGGCATTGAACCAAAGGTTTCATGGAAAAGCTGTGGCTGAATAAATATTTGAGTGAAGAAAGGGGTGGAATGAATAAATGAGAGAGAGAGAAAGACCACTTCTGACAGAATGGTTTTTCCCCCTTGCTGAAGAACAATTGAAATTTTTTCCCCTAGATGGGGGTTCCATATGTAATCCTTTAAGGACAAAAACAGGTGGTGAATTAAGTAATATCAAAGAACATAGCCTTACAAATAATCTCCTGAGAAAAGTGTCTGAGGATTTAAAAATGATGTACTCATCACTCTCCTAGAATGATTGAAATCTTCACCCTTTGTTCTTCTTAAGCCCCTTTTACATAGTATTTATGGAATACAGAAAGCATTCCCAAGTGTCCCTTGCATTCATTAGTAAACAGTCTGATGCAGCTATAAGGACTCTTAGAAGATTGATTCATTGATACCGATCAAATGTCTACAGCAGAAGTGGCTTTCATGCCTCTATGGTAACAATTTCTTTCAAGAGTTGGGAAGGATGGATACAAGGGATATGCAAATATTTTTCATTTAGATGTATGGACTCTGTGGGTTGCTATGTATGTATGTATGTTCTGAGCCAAATGAGTAAAACAAGGCAAGGAGATTTCAGGAGTTCCTGAAGCTAGGGATAAATTCTGAGGATGCTGAAAAATTTTGTAGGTCCTTTTGATGGGGTTTATGGTGGAGTAAGGAGATGAACCACAATCCAACCTTCTCACTTTAATTCAGGATCCCAAACTACAACACTGGTTTGTTTGTTTGTTTGTTTGTTTGGAGAGTCTTTGTTATTTTCTTTGTCCTATGCACACCAAAGACTTCATAGGAAACAGTCACTGTTACCTAAGAACATGAGTGACTCAGGGCTCCACTCACAATGCCAGTGCCTCCATGAAATTGTGGGGAATATTAGATCAAAGAGGAGGCCTGTGAGAGGAGGGTAACCTTATGAGATCTTTTACACCTACCAGCCTACCAGAACCAGCTGGAGATCCAAAAGTAAGCGTAATTGTTTCCTTGGGGGAACTGTAATTACATGCACAAGATCCAAGCAGTCATACAAGGCTTACTAAAGAAAAATGGAAAAACGTTTTGGATGGAAAGATGTTTAGGACTAAGTAGGTGATATTTACCAACCCAGAAGGGCAGCAAAGAAGTGATGTGGCTTAGACACAGAGTCTACAGACAGTACACAAATGGAAATTGAAGTGGCAGAGTGACAACCAACATCCAGTGTACTGTGAATTGACTGGCCAAAAACTGGGGTTTAAATACTCTTTTTCTGCCTGGAGAGTAATAGTGCTAATGACTCTCTGGTAAAGTAAACAATGGATTCTGGAGAGTGGACAATGGGATCTGGAATGAGCTAATAGCATTAGGTAACAAAGGACTAATGGCAGCTTTGATAGGTCTTTAATTGTCAGACAAATATGAGGACAAAAGGGAAGTTTATTTGATCAGAAGGAGAAGAGCTCAGACAATCAACTGTCCTATGGGAACATCTCAGATGCTATTGTCTCTTAAAAGTTGAGTCATCAGAGGCTAACTGTAAGTTCATCATTGCTGGAGTTTTCTGGTGACCTCCTGATTATGATCTAACTACTCCTTGAGGTCTTTTCTGATTGATTTTGCAATGCATGTGTGAGGCCAGCTTTTCCTTTTAGCCAGTACAGCCATAGCAAACCATATCAAATCATAAGCATGTACAGCCTACTAACACCATTGAAAAAAGAGCTAAATAAGAAAAATAAAAGCTTAATTTTATACTCCTCCATGGTTACAGTCTTACGGCTTCTGGGTTTACAGCTAAGAGCTAAGCTGTTCTTCACCTTCCTCACACTTCCCTAGAATACTCCCTCTAATATTTGCCCCCAATTTCCAGTATGTTTGAAAGTATTAGACTTTATCTGTATTGTAGACAAAGGGTAGCGTGCAATTGCTAGTTCCAACTACATCAAACCTACAGAATCAATGGGATTTACATAAGAGCTTATTTAACAAATCCTGTTTATTCAGTGGGTCTGTCCTCCTTGGGACCAACAGTAGAATTTAGCCCAAGTATATTAACCAAAAGTTCTCTTTAATTAGCAACACATATTCTGACAAGAAATTGCATTGCTTTTGCATTGTGGAAGTATATCTATGATGGATAATTATATATGGGCCAAACCTGAGCCCAAACATCTAGAAAGCTCCATGACAGACTTTTGATTCTGAAATACCTTATGCCTGGATGATTCTATGCATGCTGTCTCATAAAACTCATGTAATTTATTTATTTTTAAATTGTGAGCAATGCTTAATTGTTGATACTTCATCCTTTTTCCTTTGCTCAGCATCTGGCACATCTCGTTTAGATGTGTAATAAATGTCAGAGAGTCAAGATTTATCTTGGATTTCTTTGGGAGTTTTGTTGATGCAGACAGAATTTATGGAGAAATGGTGCTTTTCCTCTAGGCTTTATTCAGCTGCCACATACATCTTAGCCCATGGTATAACTGGAAAGACAAAGAGCCATTGCTCAAGACTTTGTCCTGCCACTTTCCTTTCTCCATTCAAGTAATACAAAAACAATACCTTCTTTCTGCTCAAGACTGGTCAGAAAACTGGGGAAAGGTCTAGCAGTCATGCCTAGGGATGCCTTATCGATTATACATTTTAGGCATGGTGCCTAGGGCCTACAAAAATTTTAGGGTCTAAGAAGACATCCCTAGTGGTATTTCAAGGTGAGGGGGAGGAGTTGAATACAAGAGTGCCTAGGGACCATGAAAACCTTAACATGGACCTGGTCATAACAGAAGTAAGTGATTTAAAAAACAAAAACAAACAGCCAAGACAAGGGAGATGTAGCAAAACATATGATTTTTATGCCTTTAATTTTGTGATGGAAACTAAAAGTAAATATTTGGATAATATTCAAATATACCAATAAAGTAATGCCTTCATTATCCTTGGACAGGGTTAGGACTGTTGGTTTTGGCTGGTATCTTCCAACAGCTTCACAAGTCATGGCTAAAGCTGAGGGCTTGGAGCTGTAGTCCAAAACCCCTGGGGGGTCAAATAGTCTCCATCCTTTGCCTAAGGTCTGGTTAGAAGGCACAGGTGGATTGCTGATGCTAGGAAGGCTTGGATCTGATCAGCGCCAGGATGTAAGAGTGCCTGGAAGCTCTGTGTATGCCAATTTGGATTGCATATGGGAAGAAATATCACTGCCACTATCACTTGGAAATGCTAATGCTAGAGCCAACACATTAACATTTAATCATTAAAGCAAATTAATTTAATGTTAAAACATTTGGCAAGCTTTTTATAAAACTAATTTTTTCATTCCTTCACTCATTTCTTAATTTGTTAAATTAAAAATCATTTTAAAGTACTAAAAATGGCCAGCAATATATTAAAATAATGAGAACACTTAATAATTACTAAAAAATAATGTAGCTGGCATTTAATGATTAAAATAACTAATCTTAAAATTGTTGATGGAAATTTAATGATTTAGGAGTAACAAATTAATTTTAATAAACTGTTTCCACCATTACAACCACATGTGCAGGGGCGATGATGACTGTGTTCCCCACTTCCATGGATCTGCAGTAGAGGTGCCTTGGGTGGTTGGTCCCAATACAGACTTCATCTGAAATACAAATTGCATTCTTAGAATGGAATTTTTTCTCTCTTTTAATAATAATGCAGGGAAATAAATTAAATTTCACCTTCCTACAACCCTGTGGTTCTGAAGCTTCCCTTGGCTAGCACTTACTTAGCCAAAAGAGCATACATATTGATTATGCTAATGCAATTAAGATCACATCTAATTTGACCCTTACAGTTGCTGCTCAAAAGAAAGAGAAATTTCTTCAAGTTCTTTTTCAACATAAATAATTGTTTCTGCAACTGTTTTAAGCTTGAGTAGTAATATTATTACCCACACACAAAGTGTATGTTCATTGCATTATTACAGTTGCACTCCCTTTGTCTCCCCCCATGACTCCATTTATGTTTCATTTCATTTTACACTCTGAATAATGTATTGTTTACATGGATGACAACATTAAAATAATCTATTGGAATGTAGCATTGCATTTATGCTTACTGTGTGGTTAATTTCATAATGTGCTTATTCAACGTACTCACTTGAGATGTGTTCTGCCAATGAAATGGCTCTTATCAGAGGAGTTGCAACTCCACTTACTAGGCAATTAACCAAGCAGCATGAACATATTTTTTCACTAGCAAAGCAAAAGTGAATCCTAGCATCATAAACTAAATTTACACATTATCATGTGGATGCTTGGAATGAACAAAAGCCCCTCTAATTCTGCAATATTTTCATGTTCATCTTATCCTACCATATGCCGCCTCCTGCTCAAGCATCTCCTCCAGGAGAAGGGGTTGTTAGTTAGAGAATCCTATATTACGCTGACCTTAGATATTCCTATATGGCAGTGTAGTACTCATGGATCATTCAAGGAATTCCCCCCCAAAGAGCACAATAGTCTCATATTCCACAATTTCCCAACAATTTGTGAGCAGAACCGTGGTAGTATGCATTGAAAAATGTGAAAGGTAGTACTGAATCTCTCAAGCTGAGAAATCCTCCTGTCAAGGTAGAAACTATACAACAACGAGTCTCATGCCAAGCCACCTATATACATAAGCTCTAGAGAAAGCAAGTTTAATCTTGTGTGTGAGAGTGTGAAATATATAAAAGCAGGTTTACTTACTAAGCCTTGTGCATAATCAATCTGTGGTCTAACAGAGGGGAGAAAGAAAAAAGAAAAAATGGCTGCATATTTAGTGATTCAGGAAGAGTCAGGCCTTTCTGCACTAGATTGTTATAGTGCTATTATTCCACTTTCAACATTCTATGGAATCTCGGGTTTTGCAGTTTAGGGAGGGGCATTTAGAATTCTCAGCCAGAGAGCTCTTTGGCCTCAGTAAACTATAAACCCCAGAATTCCACAGGATGTTGAAAGTGAAATAATAGCATTGTAATAGTGTAGTGTGGAAAGGCCCTCAATGTGTGGAAAAGCAACAAACAGAAAGGGCCTTTCTGCACCTTACCATTTTCCATCGTCATCCTGTTGTGATCCTGACAGTGCCACTGCTGGATGGGAGTGTAACCCAAATGGTTCCCTCCACACCCCACTGGTTGCCTGAGGAAGGGTAGCGTGAGCAACACATGCCTTCCTTCTGCAGTGTAGCCAGCCTCTTCCTATGCTAGATCATACTTCCTCCCTTTTTGTGCTGCCACCAGCAATGGGAGCTTTGCAAGATTTGTTCTGGTTATGGATGTCCTGCAATTGCAACAGATGGGGACGCATAGGCAGCAGGACTGCAAGGCTGTCATGCAAAAACACAACTCACAGACTGGCAGAACTGCATCCCCCATCATGAGACAGTGACGTGGTGCAGAAATGGCCAAAGTCTGCAAACAATTGGATCTGGATAATCTGTTTCATCCAGAAGTACTTGGAGTTCCTTTACTTCTCCCTGCTTGATTAATTAAGCCAAGAATGAAAGACTGAGCATTTTTTCAAGGTTGTAAGGAGATAGCTGGCTGAAAAGTTGAACTGTTGTGGGGGGTGTGGTGGTCAGAGAAGGATATTTGAGACTTCACTTCCATTCCCTTTGACGCTGTTATTTTCACTGCATCAGAAAAAATTCTAGAAGAAACCATTGGCTCACTCTTTTCCACATCAGTACTCCATTTGTATGATATGATCTCATTAGAACATCACACAGAGTATTGGGACTTGAGGAAATGAATGAAAACTGCCAATGTTTAGGTTGAATTTTATCAGGGGCAGCAAGTCCAAAAGTACCCCAAGATTTCTGCATGGCTACACCTTAGAAAATTGTTGAAAATTGCCCCCCCCTTTATCACTGAAGAAATGAGTAATAAAATGTGGTGGGATGGCATTTTAAATAGGCCCTCACATGAATTAATATAGAATTTCAGAGACTGAGACTGAAAATGTGAGGTGACTATGGAAGATTACCTTCAGGTAAAACAAGTCTAGTAATTACAAGGGAAGAGAAGAAACGTCAGTAACACTTGCAATATCTCTCAGTGTGGGTCTCTGTTTGGAGGGCAACGTGTGCTCGGTATGTGATCTTCAACCTCTCTCAAGTGTGCCATTTGGATACCCTGGTTTGAACCATACATAGTAACTTCCTGATTTTTGAGAAAAAGATGCATTGTTACCCAGGTTCAGGTCCAAACACCTTAATACACAGTTAGAATAGTCTGTAAATAGAATAGGCTTTTAAAAAAATTCCATCTTCCTGCAAGTCCATAATTACAAAATGACAGATATTATACAAGTATCCAATGGATGCAAGCATTCAAAGAATATTTATCAAAAATAATTGCAACTAAATTCTTTCATTAAAAATAAATTGGATTAATTAGAAGACTATTGTAATTCTTTCACAAAGTACTTCTGCATACACTTCATTTTTGTTACTTTAATGGTTTGGCATTAAGTTAAAATTTTAAATGTCACTCTTGGGGGTTGGGTGAGGAAGAGTTCTTATTAAGTTCCCCTCATTCCTGCATTAGCGATACAGCAATGCTTGGCTCTGATGGAGGATAGTTGGCATTTGAAAATATCTCCATTTTTGTGCCTAGATAAGGAATGGAATGGCTTGTCATGAAAAGAAGGATTTGTGGGGGGCCCTTATCTTTGATAGGCAGCCTCCTATAACAATAGAGCTCACACTCTCCCAATTCTCTCGTTCTAGAGGTGGATCCAAACAATCTGTCAATGTACAAGGGCTGTTGCTGTCTACTCATTGAGAATTGCAGCTAGAGATGAACTGATTTTTTTCCAAGAGGTTTTTTTTTTGCCCAAAAGAAGATTTCTGAAATTTGTATTTTCCTGAATCCCCTAGAAATAGAAGACCATATCTCAGAATATGGTATCCTTGTACTTATACGCAAATTGAATAAGCTACAGTTCTGGGACTGCAAAAGCAATGCAAAAAGAAGCAAACAAACAACAAAACAAACACTTTCGGTCTTTTAGAACATGACATGGCTTAGGGTGTCATAATCTGTGCGTGCAACTACCTTCCCCCATCCAATCCTGCCCAAAATCCTCTGGAACAAAGCTAGGTCTGGAGCACTGTGGAGACTGAAAGACAGTCATCAGTCTTAAAATACAGTTGCAGCTTCCAAACTGATGATAGGCACTCAGACATCTAACTTTGCTGTTGTGAAAATGACTGCAGCAGTAGTATATCTTCTGAGGCAGAAGTGGCCTGGCCAGCGCTGTAGCTTTTTATAAGAGACCTTTGAACTGGGAACTTCACAAAGACATTTATTTGCAATGAACATTGTTTAAATAATGTTTAATAACATCTCCAGTAAACTCCTGCACGAATATACTCAAATTGCCATTTCTTTTTAGAGGGAGTTGGCTGCCTGAGATATGTCATGTGTCCTATATTTATCTACTGTTATTCCAAATGTAAAATTAAGTGAAAAGAAAAAGCAGTGATAAAGCAACCCACCATCACCTTTGGAGTATGTTGCAGATGGCCACTAAACAGCCAGTGCATTCAGTGGAGCGTGCATTTCCAGTACACTGGAACTCCACTTCCCTTTGTGCTCAAGAGACCCCCAGAGTAACAAGAAGTGACAATATGCTTGGGTACGGGAGCGTGCACATGATACACAGAGCATATGTCGAGTCTCACCTTCATCTCAAAGCTAACAGAATTGGTATTTGTGTGCATAGCAGAGTGGGGGATGAGAGGGAATGAAATGATGCCCCAAGGGATATTCATTATGAAGTACTATCCAGTTCTTTAAGAAGTTATGAAGCACCATTCATAACAGATCTTTGGGAGATCAAAAACTTTAATTTGAAGATCTCTGACATAGCAACCATACACTGACAGCTGTTCTCTGTAAACAATTCAAGACAGTCCTTCCTAGGCTGGCACATTTCAGATATGCTGGCTTACTCTTTAGATCAGTGGTTTTTAACCTGTGGTCCATGGACCCTCATTGGTCCACGGTGTCCTCATATAGGATCCATGAAAGCTTGAAGAAATGTCATGACCCTTCACAGTTAAATAAGGGAGGGAAGGAGGGAGCGAGGGAGGGAGGGTATTTGGATGGTCGTAGATTGGGCTTTGAGCAGGGATCTTTTGCCAGTAATAGACATCATTTGTACAAAATTTAATCACAATAGCTCAAACTGTTCAAAAGTTATGAAAACAACTATTTGATAGCCCCCTCACTCCAAAAAATTACTCAGCACTTGCTAATTCTTCATGCAGTGAGAACATGCAAGTGAATCATGCTGGGTGGCAGACAGAAAGCAGGTGACATTTCTTGCTATTGTGTTTTAAATCTTGAGTTAAGTCTTGGTGGACTGTGGCAACCAAAGATGTTTAAAGCGGGTCCATTGTAAAGAAAAGTTTAGGAACCACTGCTTTAGATAGTAAAGCATTCGTTCACTTCAAAATGTGGTCAGCCAGCCTTCCAGGGTGCCTCTGACTCCTACGGCCAAACTTATGTTGATGTCCTAGACATTTTCCCAAAGTCCTATTCTGATTGCACCACTTGCATGTTGATTCCAGCATTGCCTGTGTTCATCTGGCCCTAAATGGCAACCTTGGATTCTTCTGCCACAGAAAAAGCCTCCAAATTCAGTTATAATTTGGGCTAGAGTTAGGCACAGACTTGAGTGGTCATTAGAAACAGTTACTTGCCAGATGCTTGGTGATTTGGGAGTTTACAGCAAAATGAACCTTCCTTAACATATGGCCTCATTTCATAGTTTTGCAGCAGAACAGACCATTTCCCCATCAATAGCTTCAGCCTAAGCAGAACTGCTCTTTTGGCAAACATAGCAACAACACAGCCATGTGCAGAAACCATCCTTGAGAAATGTCATTAATTTTATCACAATTCTTTTGACTTGCTTTGAAATTCAGATGTTTCGCCTGAGGAGGGCCCCACAGACTTATTCCAAATGTTGCTCAGAGTGAAATACCAGCAGCAGCTTTAACAAGGAGTCCATATGATCAATCTGGATCCCCATCTCCTTGATGAATGTCAGGAGTGAAAAGGAGGGAGATGCTGACACAGTCTGCTTGAGGAGGGCTCAGGTAGAGGCGATGAATAATTGTAACAGCCCTTGGGGAGACTGCATCTCCCATGCTCTCCTATAACCTAGAGTGTTGTCATCAGGTATGTATGTCAGGTGGTTGAGAGAGACAGCAAGAGAAAGAAAGCTACTTGGAATATATTTGAAAGTAATCCTGACCTGTAAAAGACAAAGGACTGGAGGAATTCGCAGTCAGGGACTAGGTGTTGCAAACAGAACTGTTTCAAATGATGTTTGGTTGGATTTGAAGGAGGGGCCAACCATTTGCTGTTTGGAAACTATCATTTCTTATTTCCTGCTATTCTAGAGTAACAACTAATGGACATAGCTGCAATGAATAAAATCTGGGTTTCAAGTTTCAGGTCTAGCATAAAATTAACAAGTGGCTGTAGGGAAGTAATTTTTTTCCACATTCAATTCTTCATCTGTAAAGTAATATAATATATATATATATAATATATAATGTAAAGTAATATAATATTTATTATAATATAATAAATAATATTGCACTATCTAGCGTAATTTATAATGTTATTTTTAAAAATAAATAGTTGCAGTTATTTCAGTTCCCTAAAGTAGTTAGTTATAATAAAGTTACAGTTTTAAGAGTAACTATTTTATGTTTCTGAAAAGTAACCAGAACAACAAATTATTAAAAATAGGTAACTATTTTTTTTAAAAAATAATTGCATGTATTTTTTTTTCCTTTTATGTTTTCTTCTGCTTTTACAAGTGTATTTACAAGAGCTTTCTGTGGCTGTAATTGTGTGGTGACAAAACTGAACAATCACAATCTTCTCAGTAGTGGCACTACATCTGCAGAAGGTTTTCCCCAGAGAGGTGCACTTGTCACCTATGTGATGGTTGTTTCAGCATGATGGCAGAGCGCTCTGATGATGTAGAGGAAACAACTAAGATATCACTGAGGGCAAAGTGAAGTAGATCTAATTTTCTGTTTCTACACATGTGTTAATCTTGCACTGAGATGTGAGCATCTCTTTTTATAGAAATTAAATAGTTGCTACGATGATGTTTTTTAGACCATTTTCGCATGGGGCAAGGGAATCACCCCGTGCCGCTACTTACTGGATCTTATGGCTCCCTGGTCCGGACCAGGCTGCTCTGGAGCAGTGTGTGGTCGTAGATCTGTACTGCTCCAGCGTTCAAAATGGCGGCTTCCGGTTGGTCATCGGTGCTGACCAATCGCTGAAGCTTGCCAGCCTAAAGCCCGCCCTTCACAGATTGCAGGCTCACTTTGGTGTGAGCCTGCGAATCTGTACCGGAGAGCAGGCAAGCAGTGGTGCGCTCTGGGCTTTTGAAAGACCGGAAAAATCAGGTCTTTCAAAAGCACGCTGGAGGACCACTTGGAGTCGTTCCGGAGTGGACTGGGGTGCGGATCTACAGTAAGTAGTCTGGACCCAGTCCATTCCAAGGTGCAGACGTCCTCTGTGGAGGACGCACTGCACCGTTTTTATTTTTATGAGGAAATGGCCTTAGTTTTCTTTGAACCCCAGCTAAGAAAGAATGACTTCTAGCAGCCAGCATCTTGTGTAAATATGCCTCGTAACTGCTAGGCATTCTTTTTAAAATATATTTTTCTTTACCTGTGCTCCATTTTGAGTGACAGCGCAAAGAACATCACTAAAAGCAGTTTGTTGTTTGCCCACTTTATAGGTGGAACTATATTAGCAGACTTGGCAAAAACATACAGGTTTTGGATCTGCAGACACTCCAACATCAGATGAAAAGAGGGACTTTTGTGTGAATGTGTGTGGTTGAAATGACAGTGTGGTTGCCACACCATGACAGTGTGATTGAAAACGTGTGGTCACATGCAGAGTTATTTGTGAAGAAGAATGCATAAAACTTTAGTATTTTAAGTAGAGAAACCTCTTGATTTATGTACTGAATTTAAGGGAAAAGAAAAAAAGCTGGAGTCAAGAAATACAACATTATATATATGTATGTGCAGCATGTAATATTAGATTTCTTGATTCAGATTTTTTCTTTTCCCTGAAGTTCAGTATACAGTTAGCCCTCTACATATGTGGGTTTAACTTTCATGTATTTGATTATTTGTGAGTTTCTCCAACTGCTGACCCCCCCACCTCAGGTATTCCTTTTCTGGGGGAACCTCCCCCTCAGCAGCTCTGACAGGCCTCATAACCCATCCCCAGCCCTCAGCCAGCCATTGCCTGGCCAGCTAAGGATGGCTTGCAGCCCAGTATCTCAGCACCACAGACCTTCTGCCAATGCCCCCCACACCCAAGGAAGAAGATGGGTGAGAGACAGGAAGTATCGGGCCACATGCTGACCCATCCCCCTTCCCTCTCCTTTTTGTGACCTGGCCTGGATCCTGGGTGCCCTTTTCCCCCCACCATGCCTCGGCCCCTTCCCAAAGATACACAAACATATTTTGATATTTGTGGTTTTTCCACTTTTGTAGCAGTCCTGCACCCCTAACTCTAGAGAATGTGGAGGGCCAAGTGTATACATCTAGAAGATTCTCTACTTAAAATAGTACAGTTTTATATATGCACATATATGCAGCAAGAGGGCCTAAATACCCTAAAGGCACCATATCCTGTTTGATCTTAGAAGCTAAACAGGGTCAGCTCTGGTAAGTACTTGAATGGAAGACCACAAATGAACCATATGCTGTAAGCTAAATTTCAGAGGAAGAAAATGGCAACACCGTATCTGAGCATTTCTTGCTTAAGAAAACCTCATGAAATTCATGGAATTGCCATAAGTCAACAGGCAACTTGAAGGCGCATACATGAACTTATGCAACATGATCATAAATATTGGCAGGTATTCTACATGGACTACTTAGTTACATTTGTGTAACTAAGTAACATCTCCTGGCCTGACTTCTACCCAGAACTATTGTACTTGGCATCAGCCACACCAAAAGAAGGAGGTATGTGCTGCTGGCGATTGCTGGTGGAAGGAGGTCAAAATGTCATCCATGTCTACCCTTTTTGGCAACAAAATGGACCTCCTTATTTGAGTGTGGCTGATTCCCAGTAAAGTAGCTTTGGGAGGGTATTTACAATTGAGGCAATAGTGCTACAATCATGACTATGTAAGATCATGAATTTGGATCAGTTACAGATGTATTACTCCAGGTTATGTATTACTCCATAAGTGTGATACTGAATTCCGGCCATTATTTTTTACATCCATATAAAATCAGTCAGATCTTGTGCTGAATGACAGCTTTCTCTCAAACTCACAATCCCTGCATGAGGTCTGTATTCACACCCATGCTCTCTGCTCAATCCCACCTTCTCCATAAAGCTCATGTGGTCAAATTGAGATAGGTCATTTCTATACTATACTGTTATAGTGCAATTATTCCACTTTCAACATTGGCCATTTCTGCACTACACTGTTATAGTGCTATTATTCCATTCAACATCCTACGGAATCCTGGGGTTTACAGTTTAGGGAGGGACATTTAGAATTCTCAGCCAGAGAGCTCCTTGGCCTCAGTAAACTACAAACCCCAGAATTCCACAGGATGTGGAAAGTGGAATAATAGCACTGTAACAGTGTAGTGCCCAAATGGCCATCCTGTGGAACAGCTTTTGCTGATTGCCATACCACCACTGCAACACCCATGGTCCCTTTTTGCTGCCGTGGTGCTGCCTCTGCTTCTTCTGCTTGCATGGTTATTCTGGCAAAGACAACCCAGTTAGGCAGGAATGGGCCATTTGGGGGAAGCCTATGTCAGAGTTGGTAGAATTTGGCTCCTCTGAGCATGAGCAGAGTGCTATCTGTGAAGCAAGGCTTTGCTGCAGCAGAGAGTCCCAGTGAAGCAGAAAAAATTCCAGAGGTTCATTAAGTAAGACTTAGAGTACTGATTTATTGCAGCACTCTAAGATAAGGCTTAGCAAAAACATGCTTGCTTTCCAGCAATTAGACAAAGAGGAAAAACAGAAGATAACAGAGAAAAATCAGACAGCATCTCCCCTTACAATCAGTATACTGCCAATGGCATGGCAGGTCCAGCTAAGGCATCTAACTGGCAGCTGGTCAAGGCAAACACCAGCCTTTTTATGCTACCTTGTCACCCTGGAACAAGTGGGGTGACCTAATCAGTGCTCTGGCATGTGGTCTTCTCTAATACACAAGACATAGCCATAAAAATTCTGCTGGCCCTGCACCTGGCTGTCTGGCCACACCTCTTATCTCTGCCGTCCACTCATAGGAAATCTTTGCCTGCCCAGCAACAACCTTGACAACCTAACCTAGTGGTGGGAGGGGGCAAGGAACAGGACTGGACTCACTGTTCCACCACCAGCTGGAGTATTGAATTTTTATTTCTCTCAAGCATTTTTTTAAAAAAAATGTTTTTGGGTCTTCACACAGCTTTATTTTGCTTTTGTTGTTAACATTGATTTTATGCATTATTTTTACCTCTTCCTGACTTTTTCTCTTAATTTCATTTTTTCCTAATTGCTTATTATCTTGTGTTGATGTTTTAGAGAGCCACCATGACCTAGTGGTTTGAAGCCCTGGAATTTGGGGTTTGATTCCCTGCTTGGCCATGGAAACTCATGGTGTGATCTTGGGTACATTACACAATGTCAGTCCCAGTAAACCCTGTGACAGGGTCACCATAAGTTGGAAACAATTTGAAAACACAGAATAACAAGTGATGTTTTTTTCATTTTCCTATATGTTAACCAGACAATTGGGTTTGCTGGGTGGACAAAAAGTGTAATCAGTCAGTCAGTCAGTCAGTTGATGAAAAAAGGGCCCTCTGTTTTGTTCTGAGTTACTCATGTAAACTTGCCCTTAAACTCAATTGCCATGGCCTCCCTTTCACTATTTTTGTTGGCTGTTTGTATTAAAAGGCTTTTAATACCTGTCTCCTCTTCTTCCCCTCCTTTAATAATTGAGTCTAAGCATAAAATATAGTTTATGAACTGAAAATTCATTCTTTTTATATATATAAAAAAACTTATGTTTTTTTTTTCTTGACTGTATCTCTGTTATACAATAGATTCCTCTGTATTATTTTTCTCTGCTCTTGCTTATTTCATTAAAAAATTGCCAGACTCCTACAACTGAAATACAAGGCTAGAAAAACATCTCATATTTACTGGGCAGCCAGCCAAAAAAGCAAAACTGGAAATGAAATGCCAGTGTTGCACCATTTTATAGCTTCCCCTCACATTCATAAATGTGATCAAATCAAAGTGGTGAATGTATGAAAGGGTCACTAGGGGACAGAAATAGATATAAAAGACTATCTTCTAAAGGTGAAAGTCTTGTAGAAATTTGGAGGATTATTGCAGAATATTCCGACTACATAAGGGCTAATGGGAATATATCTTGAGGACAATATAATTCACGTCACATCTCAATTGTGTGTATTTGCTGAGGATGAGTTCCATAGGTTCACTCTACAGAGCTCCCCATTTCCCCTGAACCAGCTGGATTTTTAAAATTGGTTCTGGGATGAAGCACTGCAAATTTATTTCAGCTTTCTTTCCTTCACATTCTTTACATCTTCAATGGCTATGTTACCAACAGGCATTGAAAAAGCATTGCAAAAAAGGGCAATTCAATATTACCGTATGTAGGATTGCATCAAAACATTCTTAAAAAGTGATTTCTAATTGTGTGCATGGATCATGAACTGAATGATGGGAGAGGACATATTCTAACCTTTTTATTGATAGAAATTGCAGTGGGGCAGAGATTCTGGTTAAGCAGTAAAGACACCCAATTGCTTAGAAAAACAAACTAAGGCTTTATTAGAGGAACTCCATTCTAAGATAGGAGACTTAATGATACTATTCTAATCTAGCTGTGTTCTAAGGAAGAGCTGGGAAGAGACTCATGGGAACAGAATAGCTGGAACAAATATCCGCATGAGTATCACTTTTCATCATAGAGGGATCAGGATAGGTAGAGCAAGAAGAACACTGTGAGTCACTCAAACTAACCAACTCTATTACTACTGCCCACTCTGAGGCATTCTTGACTCTTCAGTGCTAAGCATTGTCACACTTTTAATGCTTATTACTATAGCTCAAGAAGTCAGAGGGCTGACATCAGGGAAATGCTTCTTCATTGTCTGTCTTGCACGACATGTAATTTTGCATGGCCATGCAGTGCATTGTAGAAAGTGATAGAGGTGCTTTCAGATTGATCTAAAGAAACTTGAGCTCTCCTAATACAGCTTCTAAGGTTTGGCTCATTATTGTTCCTTCCATGTCCATCTGGGTCAGTTCATCCATTTCCATTCTTTTTCAGAGCTTTTTGTTGTTGAATATACCAATGTTTTAGAGCTGCACAAGGGCTCTTCAATTCTTTTAAACTGGTGACCAAGGTTTGTTGAGCTCGAGTTGTAATCCTATGATCTGAAAGGCAAATTTTCTACTCCTCCCATTTTTAAAAAATTCATATAGTTATAGTGTTACACTGTAATACTGCAAAGGCGACATTTCCCTAATCCACTGATGCACTATAGTTTTAAAATATGAGAGAAAGAAGAGAAGAGGAATATTAAAGGAGAATCCCCATTCCTTTTTCTTCTGTTTATGTTCAAAGAGAAGTGGGAGTTCAACTGGCACAGCAATATTGCAACCCATGTCACCATATACATCATTAGAGACAGTGCCCCCAAATTGTAATATAAACTATAACAATTGATACACACTTGAGACCTTGGGACCTTTTGTTCCAATATGTCTTGGATTTGAGTGTGGGAATAAAAAGCTGCAGCTGATGCTGGGAATTGCCAGAAAATAGTCCAATACAGCAAAATCATCATTTAATTTTTTTTAAAAAAGAACTCGGAGAACTATAGCATATGCATACACACATACATATACACACATATAGAGCAAGCTTCCCACATATTTGACTTTTTTGGGGGAGCCCAGAGGTAGCTTCACTGAGACTTTGGCACTATTTCTGCAGTGTGATGACAATGTGGACTGAACCAGAAATGGCAAAATTCAAGTTATGGTCAAAGTCACTACAAAACCTGATGATGGAAAGCAGGACTTCTGAGATGCCAGTGATTCCTACAACTGTTGTACAAAAAAGAGTACTAGATGCAGTTGATAATAACTGCTACAACATTGTTGACCCAAAGCAACTAGACATTTCATAATACATGTTGTCATCCTTGGATACAGATGGAGCAGATAGGTAGTTAGTCCCAGTAATAAGCTATCAGTTTAACATTATGAAGACTAAATAGTAAAAGCAGTCATTTTAATTTTCTATTTCTTTATCTTTTTCTTATCTATTTTGCTTTTTTAAAATAACTTCATTAATCATTAAAGTTAATGTTGTTAAATATAACTATGAAGTTATATTTGCCAACTGCACAAAATCCTATTTTATACTGCACTTTTTATTTTCCTGCTGCACAAAAATGAGTCTAGCTTGAATTTTAGAATAATGCCAAATCTACTTCTTCCACTTCTCCGTTTTCTCAAGGTGACTATGTGTGAAGAAGCATTGTATCTGCACCCAATGGGAGGTATATAAGTAATTGTGCACCTCCATGCACAGAGACACAGCAGTGGGACAAGGGGGCTAGGGAAAGAATTTTGAGCTTATCAGTCACATTTCATCAGCATTATCTGAATCGTTTCAGCATACTCTTGCATACATGAAGTCTCATCTCCCTCCCTCCCTCCCTCTCCCGCTCTCTTTCATTCCCCTAGAACAGTGGTTCTCAACCTGTGGGTCCCCAGATGTTCATGGACTTCAGCTCCCAGAAGCCCTGAGCATTGACCATAGTGGCTGGAGCTTCTGGGAGCTGAAGTCCATGAACATCTGGGGACCCACAGGTTGAGAACCACTGCCCTAGAAAGTTCTAGCTTATAAACTCAGTGATTAGCCCTCATTGGCCCTATCCAAATAATCCTGACACAAGTCATACATACAGAATGCCCCAGATTCCTTTTCCTTCCCTCCTTCCTTGCTAGAAATTTTCTTTTAAAAATCAAAACCAAACACCAACTTTGTTAGAATTAAAACAGCCAAGGGATTTTTCTTTTTCTTTTTAATGGGTAATATGGCAAAAAGTGTGGCAGCAAGGTTTGCTCAAAAGTATGTGAAGTTGTTCCTCAATTCCTGGCCAAAAAGAAGATAAAAATATTTCTGGTAGAAAATATTCATTGCCTTACTTTGCTATTCAAATAGATTCCATATTATCAGATGCTGTGGTGCTTGGACATCTCTACCTGCCCTATGTTCTCTATGTTTGTGCATTCTCTTTGTGCATCTTTTAATATGCTGAGTTATTCTTCTGGTGGCATATATTAGAGGAAAAGCAGTTCAGATGTGCACATACAGGGACAGAAGTCACTGACAAAGCTTCACAGCTTAACAGGGAGTTTCCATTAGATTCTCTTCTTTTCCTATATTATACAGCCCCCAAACTCAAACCTACTTAGAAAAGATCTAAGCACATTCATACTCTGTAACCTGATTTTGTCAAGAGTGTCATGTCCTTAATCAGCACTTATTGGACATTTTTAAACATTCTTCCTAGATACTTCAGACTCAACGATTTTTCAGCCTCAACATACAAAATGTATTGTGAGGTATTGTGAGGTAGGATGATAGCAGAAAAACTGCCATTTTTACAATAAATGTGTGTGTAAGAAAAAACACTGAGATCTTATCTTATGTATTGTTGCAAACAATTTCTTTGGATAAACATATCACTTTCTTTTCATATGGTTTTATGTAATTTGCATGCAGCTAGAGAAGGAGAAACAGGCAAGACATTTCCCTAAAACTATTTTTCCAGGGTTAGAATAATAGAATCTTAGAGCTGGAAGGAACCACAAGGGCCATCTAGTCCAGCGGTTGCCAACTGACGGTCTGCAGACCATTGGTGGTCCGTGAGAAAATTTTGACGGTCCATGGAAAAATTTGGACATTATTTGATTTCCAACTTCCAGTTTGGATACAAGAGCTGGAGACATGGTCTTTGGTATGCTCTGCTGAAGACCACCACTGCAGCGGGTTGCTGATACTGGAGGGACCCCTATACTGGCTTGCCAAGTATCCCTGGACTAAAGGGGTCTTGCCAGAGGTAGATTTGTGACCATGAGCCAAGACAGGACCTGTACACTGAACCAGGAGGAGGTAGCTGAAGGGTCTCCCAAGAGGCTGTCGCTGCCATTTTTTCATCTTGCCTGCAGCAGTTTGGAGGAGATGGGAGGGATTACCTTTCTCTCCATACACCCAGCTGCTGAATTTCTTCTGGCCAACTACACACACACACACACACACACACACACACACACACACACACATTAATGCTTATATTTTCATTATGTGATAGAGGTGGAAGACCTGTGTTGGGAATAGAGCAATAAGACCTTCTAGTTTGGATTTTGAATAAACTTTCAACAGAGGACCGCGATGAGTCCAGGAGGATTTCCTCCCCTTCCCTCATGCTTCTTTGGAATGATCTGTTTGTTGTTCGAGGGAGAAGAAGAAGAAAAAGAAGAAGAAGAAGCCGCAGCCACCGCCCAGCACAAGGTATTTAACAACTATCATACTACAGATAAACTAAATTCAACTTTGCTGCTTTCCCTACTGGAATGAAGTTTTTGTTTTGTTTTGTTTTGTTTCTGCCTAATTCCTGGTGTTGCCCTCTTTGTTTGCTAAGACACAGCTGAAGACAATCCTTTATTTCTTTTTTCTTTCTGCTCTAAACTCAAAATGAACTAACAGCCCAGAAGTACTGCAGCTTCAGGAGACCTCCAGGCAAGTACCCTCTTAAGATCACATTATGAATGCATGCTCTTTACAAAAGACTCCCTGACCCGAGCAGGTAGCTCAATGAGCCGAATATCCAACTGTCAAGCATCCACGTTTCCATACTGGCTACGCTATTGACAACTCTGTCATAATTCAATCATGCAATGTACTGGCCTTTCGGAGGCTTTGTCTCCAGCCCGAAATCCATTGTTTTCCTGGGAATGGATTAGCTTACAGGCACATTTTCCCCATTGGCCAGGTTGTGTATGTCCCCAGCAGAACTCCCCACTTTAGAATCTGCTGTGGCGGCTCAAGGCTTAGTGAGATTCGAGGCCCATGACTGGATGAGGGAGGTCATTAGAATTCTGTGGCCAGGGCAGAGTGCTAGCATTCTGTATGTCATGGAACAGCAGGGTCCAAAAGAAAATCCAGAGGCATACGTGGCCCGGAAGCAGCTTATGGTCATTTTAGCAGAGAAGGTCTCCTTGGCTCCAGGAGGGTACAACTTTAATCATGTGGAGTTCAAGACTTTTCTTTACGTAGGTCTGAACCATGAGACAAAGATGGCCCTAGGGCTGGTGGACCCTGCAACCACAGGATGGGAGGAATTTGGGAACAACTTCCGGTGGGTCGCTGACCTGCTCTGCGAGGCTGAATCCCTGAAGCCCCCTCCTAAGCAGCACAGGCGAGATGCAGGGAATTGGGAGCCCATATAGGAGGTGATGTACTCCAACTACAGATCCCATTTCCAACATAGGAAGACAGCTCCGAATTTGGTCCCGAAGGGGAACTGGAATTCACGTCCCCCCCCAGACTCCCCCTGTGGCACCGGTCGTGGCCAAATACAATGAGATCTTGTTTGCTATTGCTATGGGAGCCAAATATTACAGTGTATTGGATTTGGCTAACCCCTTCCATTCAATACCGCTGCACGAAGCGTGCTGGTACAAATTCGCCTTCACGTTCCGAGGGCAACAGTACATCTTCAAAAGAACACCTCAAGATTTCCATTCATGCCCTAGCATCTGCCACGCCCATGTGGTCAAGATGTGGACTAGGCTGCAGCCAGCCTCACAAGCCCACATCTTGCCCTACGTGGATGACATTCTCATCCATTCAGATTCGGAAGACAAAACTAGAGACATTACCCACGAAGTACTGGCCATCCTTAGAGACACCGGATATAAAGCCAGTAGAGAAAAAGCACAGTTGGTGACCACGGAGGTCAAATACTTAGGACTTTGTTTGGGAACGGAAGGACGCACTCCTTGCCAAATTACCTGCCCCTACAGATGTGCACTCTCTCTGCTCGCTTCTGGGAACTTTCAATTTCTCCAGGGATTTTATTGAGTCTTTTGCTGCCAAAGCAAAACCTCTATATGCCCTGTTGAAAAAGAATGCCTTTGGGAATGGGGACCTGCACAGCAACAGGCATTTGCCCAACTGAAAGAGGACCTCATGAAAGCACCAGCGCTTGCCCATACTAACATGGCCAAACCATTCCTCATACAACTAGCTGCCTCGGATAGGAGTATAGAAGCAGTTCTACAGTGGCAATTGAATGGCACTCAGCAAGTTATAGCTTACGCCTCTCGCGATCTAAGCCCGTATGAGACCAAATTCACCCATTGTGAGAAAACATGCCTTACGCTAGACTGGGCTTTAACACATTGGGAATTTATGATAGGAGGTGCCTGTGTGGTTGTCCAGACCCCCTCCCCCACCGCTTAAGTATATTTTGTCTGGAAAAGTCCAGAATGGCCAGGTATCCAATGCAAGGATAGCCAAATGGACAGTTTCCTTGGTGTCACGTGGGGTGGATTTCCAAAAGCAGCCGCAAGATCCACCAGCTCCCTGTGGTCTAGTTGTGACCGGAGCCATGCATGAGTGTCCTTTGCCACCTATGTTTAAAACTAATTGGCCAGTTGAGTGGGGGGCTTCTCTCGAAGAGGCTCAGTTGCAGGCCTTTACTTGTTGCTTCTGTGACAGTTCCTCCATGCACGTGGATGGTAGCCCCAGGACAGGCTTTGGAGCGATCTAAGTCACAGATTCTTTCACCCTCTAGGGAAAAGTTTGGTCCCACTCTAACCAAGTGGCTGAAGTAGAAGCTCTAAAAGCTATCTTAGAGCACGAAGCGCTTGACTGTCCCCTAGCCATTTACACTGACTCAGATTGGACTGCTAAAGCAGCCAGTGTATGGCTCCCAATTTGACTTGAAAATGATTTGAAAACTACAGATGGGAAACCCATAGCCCATTTGGATAAATGGGTCCGCATTGCTGCCCAGATTGAAGAGAGGACTGCCCCTACATGGGTTACTCATGTCCAAGGGCATTAAAAGAAAGGCACGGCTTCATGTATTTGGAACAACCAGGCAGATGCCCTTGCCAGGGATGCTGCTTTGCAGGACAATGGAGCTCCCATCGCTGCTATTAATGTCAACCCCAAACAGCTGCTGCTCCCTGCCATGTTCAATCTAGGTACCCTTAAGAAGGGAGACCCAGAGATTTCTGAGCTGTCCAGGAATGGCTCTGACAAGTCTGGCTGCTTTAAAATAGAACTGGCTGATGGTGTGTTCGCGGCAGTAGATGCCAGTGGCCAGTGCCATTGGATGGTGCCC